>PVJO010002182.1:0-149941 GCA_004026905.1 Hystrix cristata | reverse complement strand
CAGAATAGGTCCCTCTTCTGTCCACTAGATAACATCAGCCACACTGGGGCCTCTCCTGTGGTCTCCTCATTCATTTTAATGAGTTTACCTCAAAAGCTGTGGTCTTGCCAGTTCAAAGCCCTCAAAAGAAATTCTGATAGAAAATAAGAAAGAAAAAGTGGCGTGCTTATTTGTAGAAGTGCAGAGCATAAAGAATGTTCTAGGAATCCTCCCACAGTGTTCCATGGATATCTATTTCACCCATGTTAATAAGAAGTATCCATCACTGAGATCTGCTTGCAAATTGCTGCTTCGTAAGGAATTTGGGTTTCTTTGTTATTTGCATTTTCTTTGACCTGCTGCAAGTAACAGTAAGCATGAAGGACAATTCCAAATTCTGGATCAAAGGAGAAAGTCCAGGCAAATGGATGGCCTATGGGGCTGTGGGTTAAGTGAGAGGTTGACATGCCAAAGGAATAAAACCCTGGAGAGAAGAATGGAGGGTGCCCAAAGCAAAGGAGGTGCAACTTTCTGATCCCATCCCAAGGGCTTCAACTCTGAAATGAGAATGATGCCTCCAACTTGCTCTTTCAGCAGGTATTGACTGGGTTTTTCAGATGACTTTGATGTTAGAAATTCTGCAGCTCTCTGTTAAAAGCAAGGATGGATAGATCAGCTCTTTTGCAATTGAATTTTCCATCAAGCCAGATGAACAGATAAGCAATAAGTGAGGGGAGGAAAGTAGTTGTATGGCTTTTCTTCATTTTTTTCACACTAGTAAATCTTCTCAAGAAACAGCATCTGCTCGGGGAGACACAAAAGAACCTCAACGCATGAAGTCCCAGCATGCTGGCGAACACGAAGTGCTTTCCTTTGTAAAGTCTGAGCTCCGTGAGGTGAACACGAGTGGGAGAGATGACAAATCATGTAGGACAAAGAGGGCCTCCACGTGACCATGCAGTGCACGTGCTGTGTAGTGCGGGGAGGTGTGTGCCGTAGGCAGGGTCAAGGATAAAGAGACATTCACGGCCTGGTCTCTATGTCAAAAGGTCTCCGCAGCGCCGGAGCAGCCTCAACCTGCCTCCTACTCTGGAGAGGGAAAGAAGGGGCTTGGGCCAGCTCCGCTGTGGACCTTGGCAGACAACACTCTGCCCTCAATGCATTTTTCCTTGGGCTTATCTTTTCCTAAGTCAGAGGGCTAAGATTCAAGCATAAGACTGGTGTGAACTGAGGGTGAAGGAGACGAATTTAGTCTATGTCCCATGCCAGAGACAAGAGTAGTCCTTGTGACTCAGGTGTCTTCTAGCCCAGTTCCTCAGGGCTCTCCGGGTGCACGGAACAACTCACGAGTGGTGTGGGAGAGGCCATCAAATCACTGAGGGATTCTGCACAGAGCAGGATGTGTACTTCTCACCTGGGAGACTTGCCCTACCCACCCACACACACACAGTTCTGTGCTTCCCATATTTTCTACCAAAAAATACCTTGACATCACAACTCTACAATAAGGTCATAAAATGAAGATAAAGACCCGAAACACTCAGCAAAACACATCACACAACTTTTCAGACTAACATCTCTCCACTGCTTCTGAAGTTGGAGCTGATGGGTCAATAAATGTCACTCACAGTTCAATGTGAAATATTTATTTATTACCATTGGGTTCTGGAACAAACACAATCTGTCTTGATATCAGGACACCTCTTAGTGTGGATCAATTGAAAAGCCTTACACAGTTGCTCTTGTCTTCTCCTACTCAAACCTTAAGCAAATACTAAAAACTATTGTTTTAAATTTTCAAATGTTCAGATGGGTATATACTCAAAACAAGGGAAAGCAGGGTCTCCAAGACCCTGCACCTATGTTCACGTCAGCTTTAATCACAACAGCCAAAGGGTGAAAACAACTCAAGCATCCATCAAATAATACATAAACACAACTTGGTGTATATGTACAACGCAAATTTCTAAGTTTTAAAAAGGAAGGACTCTGATGTGTTCTACAGCATGGATGAAGCTTGAGAGCATGGTGCTAAGCAGAAAAGGCCAGCCACAGAAAGACAAACACCTAGGAGTGCACTTCAGTGAGATGCTGTGGCTCATCCTCCTCAGGTTCATGTGGTGAAAGTTTGTTCCCCAGTGTGACAACGTTGAGGGGGTGGGAACTTTAAGAGACGAAAGAGGCTTCAGTTGTGGAGGCCACACCCGGATCAATGGATTAAAGCTGTCTCACAAGAGTAGGGCAGGTCTGGTAGAAGTGCCCTAATTAGTTCCTATGACAGCAGGTTGTCATAAATGAGGCCAATCTCCTTCCAGTCTCTTGCTTCCTGATGCAACATGTGATCTCTTCTACCCCCACCCCCACCACCATGATACCATCCTCTACATGGCCCTCATCAGAGCCAAGCAGACACTGGCACCAATGTCTTGAACCTCTGCAACTGTGAGCCAAATAAACCTTCATCTTTGTAAAGTACCTAACCCCAGGTCTTTTGTTTCAGCAATACAAAATGGACTAAAGCATGAGTTACATAGTCAAATTCATAGAAAGGGAAAACAGAAAGATGATTGCCAGGGGCTGAGGGCAGAGGGAATCAGGGGCTTTATATCAGAGTTTCAGCTTTGCAAAGTGAAGAGTCCTGGAGATCACTTTCATGACAATGCAAAGGCATTTAACACTACTGAACTGTACACTTAAAATGGTGAAGGTAGTAAATGTTGTATGTATCTTACCACCATTAACATTTTTTAACTTACAGAGTACGATCTAGTAATCTAAAGAAAGCTTTGGATAAAAAGTGAAATTTCAGCAGGTGACCTGGACAAAAAGTAGGGTTGGAGGACTGGAAAACTCGGGAAAGGTATTAAGTAGCAAAGGAGCACAATTCAGAATTCTAACTGGGATCCACTGGCCTTCTCTGGATGGATTCCTGACAGACTGAAGGATGGCTCTGGAGCTGGGGACACATTCCAGTGTGAATGTTTTCATAGCAGAATGCTGGGCTGGGCGAGAGGGGGAAGGCCCTCGGGAGACTGAGGGTCTTGGACTAGGGGAGAGCTGTGGATATGGACAGCAGACCACCACAAAGGTCGGGTGAGGGGGTTGACACTGGCAGAGCGGCGGGGGAGCCAAACGAATTTGACAGCTGCGTGAAGCACTGACTGCAAGGAGCCGTGCTAGAAAAGGGAAAGCCAGTGAGGATGGATGGTGATTATTGGTCTTTGCCATTAAATTGATCTTACCACAATAAGTCACAGTATTTACCCAGTCCTCCAATAAAATGGTTCAGTATTTTACGATAATGAGTCTCCAAGGAAGTCTCAATATTAAAATCACACCAGATGCAAAAGGAAAATATTGAAGGAACAAAGCCTTCAGGGGAGGAGGGATGAGGGTTGGGTATAAACACTAATCTACCAGGGAAAGAATTGCAAAATTGAGGGATTTGTAAAGGAGAACTGGTATCCCTTCCTTCAAAAATACCTGGACTATGGAACAGCAACCTAAGGAGTTTGTTAAACTTCACACATTAATAAGCATTCCTTCTTAAAACTAGCGACTATCCAAACTATAGTACAAAAGACCAGGAGGGAGGGAGGGAGAGGATCAGGGAAAGGAAGCAAATGAGAGAAAGAGGGAGAAAAGGAGGGCACAAAGCACTGAAGAAATCACTGAACATCTGGAACAATAAGGGTCTCACTCCCAGTGCAACACGTAGTATGAGTCAGGGAGAGGCGGAGGAAGTGTGTGTGTGACTGTGTGTGTGTGTGTGTGTGTGTGTGTGTGTGTATGCACATGCACATGCATGATGCTTGTGTACACAAAGAAGGCTGGTAAATGTACATGGCAGAAAATATAGACAGAGATAGACAGACCAAAGAGAGTGTGTAGCTGCTGATTTACTCATAGGCTTTATTGTCAGAGATCTTTGCTGACAAGAATGAGTTCATAATAGAACATGACTATGTGTAAAAATAAATGTATATATAATCTCAGCTCAGGACTCTTTTGGTATACATTGGACATGTAATCACCTCATGAAATCTCCAAAAATATGTGTCTAAAACAAGATGAATGCACTTAATCGGTGTTGAGACAGTTAGAAATAATATATACAGAATGCCTGGAATAGTGCCTGGCATATAGCAAATACTCAACAAAACACTGTAACTACAATGGAAACAGTATTGTATTACTTATATATGTATCTATAAACTAATGTTGTTGGTTGTTTTGAGGAAACTTACCTGGTCACATACCCTTATAACATGCATTCATTGACTATTATATGTCAAGTATTGGGTACCAAAGGGATACACAACTGTTAGCCAAGCTTAGAATGTTGCCTGACTTATATTAGAATATGAACTCTGCAGAACCTCCTTTGCTGATATCAAGAAGGTCAAGTGCACAGGAGAAAATTTCAGCTGATGGAAGGTGGAAGCACCCTGATAACTGGTCACCCTAATTCCGAGGTGCCATCACCTCCTGGAAATGCAGTGCTGCCCTCTACTGGACGGAGGACTTAAAGACCAAGGGGTTTTACATTTCCACCATCAGAGTCACAGAGGGTGGAAAAGGAGAAGAGCAATGTGAAAAGGTGCTGTCCGTAGATGAGATCAGGGCAGCCACCTGATCATAAGGGAAGGGCATCTGCCGGGTCTCCCTGGCAGCACTGCCATATCCCAAACAGAGAGTTCTGGCAAAGGCAAAAGCCAGAGCCCTGAGAGGGCTATTAAAGGATGAAGATCCATGTGAAGGACAAGTGAGTCTCAACACCCCACAGTGCACAACACGGTGCCTTGGATCTCTTATAATAAGCATACTTAGCAACCTAACTTCCATGGCCTCTGACCATTTTGTACTCAGCCAGCCATTTTTACCTGAGCCCCATGATTCTGAATGCCCACCTCCATTACAGAAGGCGGGACACAGACACAGAACAACAGGTAATGCTGCATGGCGATGGCATTAACAAGGAGTGGGGTGCCAAGAGGTCATTAACATGAAGAGGGGTACCAAGGGGCCATTAACATGAAGAGGAGAAGGGAAGTCACCTAAGGATAGTGAGGCTTGAAACAAGACCAAAGGAAAAGTGCTTGGGGCTAAGAGAGCTGAAAGGAGAGGGCTCAGGAGGACCCTGGTCACGTGGACAAGGAGGGGACACAGATGGGCAGAACAGGGTAGGAAAGACGCTCAAAGACAGAAGAGGCCAGGCTCACTGTAGACCTCAGGGTTAGCGTGGAGCTGAGTATTACCATGAAGAAAGGACTCTGAGGAAGATTTGTCCGGCAGTTCTAGCCCAAGATGCCCAGAGGAATTCTTCTTACCACCCCACAACTGCTGCTGCTCTCTGAACTGTATCTACCTCTACCACCTAGACTCTCAGGAGGCAGCACCACGGGTCCTTCACGCCGTTCTCTCCACTGCTGGAGACGCCATTCCTCTCCACGCTGCCTTCCCTGGACAGTTCTCAAAGTCTCTCCTCTCCATCCCTGCCACCAACACCATAATACAAGCCTCATCCTCTCTGGGTCATTTTGGCTCTAATTTTGATGGCTTTTAGTTTATTCTCTGCAAGGTCACCAAACTGACCACTCTCAAATTCAGATAAAATTGCACTACCATCTATTTACACTATTTTGCTACTCCTCACTTGCTTTCGTAAGAAAGGCCTTCATGATTTCCTGCTTCCCTGTCTTGTTCTCCTCCTCACTAAATAATGTACTCTGTAGCCTCCTCAAACTATCTCCTGTCCCTTATCCTTAGAACGAGCCAGATCGTTCCCCACCTTGGGACCTTTGTATACACCATTCTATTTTCTGGGACTACCATTCTATTCCTCCCATGTCCGTGGTCTACCTAATCAATATTTATTTATTCTAAGACAGGAATTGGGCACTCTCATTGCCTCTTTCATGACTCTCCTCCAACAGTTTGGACGATGTAAATACTCACTTCTCTCTCCACACTCTGTGCAGCCTTCACTATAGCATATGTCACCCCATGTGAGCTTTCGGCCCCTGAACTCTGGTATCTGTTTTCCTCACTGAGCTGGGAACTTCCTGGGAACATGAACTGATTTATGTAGCTAGCCCTGTGTCCCTAGTACTTATCAGAGTGCTTGATTCACGGTGGCTAGTTGATCTCATTGTGTTGACTTTAATGTATGAATGACATAAACAAATCATAAAAATCTACACCAATCAGAGAGAAAGCGTGGAATGCTTGAGGTCTTATAACCAGAGCTTTCTTCTAAATGGAAACTTCCAGAAGCAAACTGGAGCCATATACTGAAGAGAAATTTCAACAAAGTGTAAAAGACTTGGCGCATTGTACATAAACCCTTGGAGAGTCATACAGTAAAGGTGGACCTACATATGTGCCACATACATATGTGAGTTGCTTTATTCTGATCACACTCTGCACAGTATTACTGGTGTTGGTGTGGCCTCTAAGTATTCCATTTTGGCACATATGGGGACATAGAAGTTATTGTCAAGTAACCCAATATGTCTTCTCAAGGACTTTCATCTGGCCACACTGGAACCCCAAGGAGTCCTTGCTCTCACCACCACCATCAAATGCCCTTCCCATCCTTGGATATGGAAAAACACCAGAGAGTCGGACAGATCTCCTTCCATGCCAGGCACCAAGCCGTGCTGCACCTCTACAGAGCCATGGGGCTCCTTGGATTGCCATAAGCACTTCGAAATGAGCCCAGAAAGACAAGTGGAGGACAAACATAACAACAATGTGCACCTGTAAAAATAGCTCTGGACCACCAAGCCACTGTGAGGTGGGTGGCAGCAGGAACAGATGGCCCGGTCTGTCTCATTTTCCGATCCCTGAGGCTGTACCTCCCTGCTTCCCTTCCATCTCTCCTGAAACACAGTTTTGGCAGGTAGCAGGTCCCTTGGAATCAACAGTATCCTTCAAAGTCATTCTGGAACCGTACAACAAGGCCAATCTACATGCAGAATCAG
Source organism: Hystrix cristata (assembly GCA_004026905.1). Classification (NCBI taxonomy): domain Eukaryota; kingdom Metazoa; phylum Chordata; class Mammalia; order Rodentia; family Hystricidae; genus Hystrix; species Hystrix cristata. The sequence continues at coordinate 142,976 of PVJO010002182.1, read as the reverse complement.
AAACCCAGAGTTATAAACATGAGCCTCATCCAAAATGAGTCAGTGACCTTGTTCAGATGTTCTTGAATTTTAGCGAAGCTTGTCCAAGGCTCTTTTTAAAGACAGAGGAACTCGGACTCAGTCAAAAGTCTAAAGATATTGAGATGATGGTATTTGCTATGGCCAGCTGGGCTCTGGGGCACAGAGCGGCCTCACTGTCCTAATCACCAAGATGCTTCTGCTGACTCACACTCCACCTCCACCTGCGTCCTCACCTGTGGCCTGTCAGTCTCCTCACCTAGAAAAAGGTCTGGACTTTGGATAAACATGAAAACTGAGCTTCCTCATTAGCGTTCCCCAGAACAGACTTCTGATTTCTGATGTGTTGGGAGTTGTTAATGTCTGTAAATATTTTATGGTGGTTTAAAAAACATAAAGTGCAATGTTTCCAAAATCACTTAAAATTACTTGAATTTTATTTTTCACAGCTTCCTCTGGAAACTTCCTGAATTCACCAATTTAAAGAGATGCTGCTTTAAGTATTAGACAAGTAAAATATCTGAAGTAACTGTCAGTATGTTATCTCCCTTGTCATTATCACATAAGATACAGGAAGTGCACACCATGTTTCCAAGTGCCACAGCGATACCCTCCAGTCCTCTTTAGGAGATGCCCCGAGTTCACTACGAGTATTACTGTTCTGATGAGCCCCAGCAGGTGCCCAAATTTGGGAAGTGACGGGTTAAGGAAATAGGGCTCCATGTGTTAACCTGCCATTGAGCACTCACTAAGCATCGTGCTAGGTCCTGTGGGAGGATTTTATATCAATAAAGGTGTCACCTCTGCCTTCATGGAGCACCCACCCAATGAAGAGGACAAGTGACCAGCTCAGAGGTCTAGCAGGAGTCAAGGGGACATGGAAAACTCTAGAACATTGGCGAGATGTTCTAGATGCAGAGAGCTTGATATGGTTCACCTCAGTCTGTACCACAGTCTTCTGATAATGCACTGTCACCCCTCCAAAGATGGGGAAACTGAGGCTCAGAGACATTAAATAATTGAACAAAAGTCAACACCTGGCTGTGTTTCATTCAAGACAGCTCATGTTCTTTTTCTTGACTGAACCGTGTTATCTCTCAATCAAAGCAGTAACAAAATATGGGGGAGACTAAGCAAGAAGGAGAAATTCACTCCAGGGGCATTGCTGGTGTAGCTGTCAGAGAGGGCTTCATGGAGGAGGTTACGCTTGAGTTGAGGCTTGAAGGAATCTGAGTTCCACAGCGGTTCATGAGGAAGAACCTCTCAAACCAAGGAACGTGAAGAAGGCTGAGGCCAGTGAGCTGGCTGGCAGTATGGCATAGCTTTGGGATACACGAATGTGGGGGGATGGGGTGGAAGAATAGCAAGATTATGCTGCCCATGAAGGGCCTGAAGCCTGTGGTGGTGTTTTCCACGGTGGCCAGCAATACATGCCATCCTCCACAGTCCTGCACACTCCATGGATCCTCCTCCAGCTCTTTACACCATGAGTTCCCTCCTTCTTCTCGCCAAAATGTTTGCCTCTCATTCTTTCTCCCTCTTCCAATCAGACTTCATGAATGTGACAATCAGAAACCATCAAAGAAGAACTCAGTAGAGCCTGCACAGCACCTTTTTCTCTAAATTACCCAGAAACATCTGTCTCTCTCTCACCATCTGCAGCAGCACAAAACACCGTGACCTTCTGCTCTTTCCATGTGATGTGCACAGGGCCTGGCCAGCCCATGAGGGCCACTCAAGAGCTAAGATCAGAAGTCAGTTTAACAGCTTTAGAACACGGAGCCAGACTTAAGAGAAAACTTCCACCGTTGTGCACAAGTTCCTGAGAATCATGGGGCAGGGAAGCACCCATCTGTACCTTCTCTTAGGCCTCTGACAAAGTCCAGATTATTCCCTGGGAAGATGGAGGAGTTCAGCAAACCACACCCTGTGCTCAGATGAGAACAGCAACAGAAGGGGAAGGGTTGGGTAGAAACAGAAAGTCTCCTTTTCAGAATGATATTGATCATAAAAATATAAGAAGAAGGGGAGAAAATTGGTAGTGACTTACTGGTTTCTCTGAAAATTTGCAGTCTTTATTTGTGTCACTGGGTTCTTAGCAGAAACTTAGTGACATAAATAAATAGAAGCCATGTTCTTTCCTCAGAAGAATAGGGCTGGGACAATGGCTGGGACAATGGCTCACACTGAGTGTAGCCCAAAACAAAAATTACCCATCAGCACAATAGAGTAAGCACTTGGAAAAGAGAGATTCTTTGTGTCATGGGAGTGGAATGAGATTGTGGGTGTTATGGAGTAAATAGAAAAGAATCCAATGAAAAATGTGTAGAAAATTGAATGAGATAAGACAGAATCTAAAAGAAACATGGGTGAAAGGGTAGGTTCAGAAGTTTGTGCTGGGTATTTAGCTCAGTGGTTAAAGTGCTTGCCTCACAAGCGCAAGGCCCTAAGTTTGATCCCCAGCACCAAAAAAAAGCAAGTTTGTTTTGCTTTTCTTTCTACAGTGGTAGAGGGACTTTGCCAAGTTTAAGTATTGATGGTAAGAAAGATGTTGAAACCACAGGAGGAGGCCGATTGACCGAGAGAGGTCCCTGAGAGGGTGGAAGAGGACAGCGAGGCGTATGTTCACGTGGAAGGGAAATCTGTGAATACTGAAATGAACCAAGAACATGAGGATGAATGAAGGCAAGTGTTAGGAAGATAGGACACCTCGGGTCAGTCCCATCTGATGTTTTCTGTTCTCTCAAGTGGGTTAAGAGTTGAAGGTGAAGAAGTTTTAAAGAGAGGAATCACAGGAGTGTTGTTGCTTTTGGCTGATGTTAGACATTGCAGATGGGTCAAAGCCAAAACCACAGCCTCGCATGTATTTTCCCCAACAATTTCAGCAGGCTGGGCTGGGAGCAAGAAAAGTAGAGACAGACTAACCGAGATAGGCCTTTTCTGTGAGTGGATGGAAAGGAAGTTAGAGAGTAAGGGCATAAGGGTGTTGGCAAGAGAGTGTGCCCCCTCATTCAATATGAGAGAATGTATTCATTCAAAACAAGGGACTGTAGTTCTTCATTCAGCAAATGCTTTTTGAGTGCTCATCTGTGCCGAGCATTGTGCTATGCATAAGAGGTAGTTGCGAACAAGGCGGGCCAGGACTGCTGCTGGTGGTACACGAGGGAAGCAAATGAGAATAAACAGGTAAATGAGGAAGTAAGAATTTTTGATGGTGGACATATGTATCAGTCACTTTCCCGTCACTGGGACAAAACACCCAGCACCTGCAACTTAAGGGAGGACAGGTTTATTTTGGCCTATGGCTTTCAGAGGATTCAGTCCATGGCTGGCTGGCTCCAAGGCACAAATGGCATGGTAGAGGGACATGGCAGAGGAACCTGCTCACGTTATAGGAGTCAGCAAGCCGAGAGAGAAGAGAGGAGCCAAAGACAAGAATGTACCCTTCTAGGTCATGCCTCCAGCCAGCCCCACCTCCTAACAGCAAGGTGACTAATAGAGCCTCCATGATCCAATCAGCTTCCAAATCCATGAGACTTTGGGGGGATGTTTTTAGTATGCACTATGAAAGACATGGTGTGACAAGGAGGAGCTGCTGGGTTTGGGGTAGAAAATCTCTCTGAGAAGGCTGAAGTCATGACTGCTAAGGTCAGGCAGGTGCAGAATGCAGAGAAGAGTCAGGAGGCTGGGAAATAAGGAAACTGAGCATCTGAAAGGGGTCACAGGATGCTTACACTGGGGGGTTGGGGAGCAGAGGCCAGAGCAGCATGCCCATCATGAGGCTTCAGAAGGCAAGCAGTTGTTGACCGTTATTAGGTTGAAAGGATGACACTAGGTGTTATGGCTTGTGTCTAGATGTCCCCCCAAAGCCTCATGCAGTCATAGGTGGGGCTTTTTCAGAGGTGGCTAGATCTAGAGTGTGTGATGCTGAGATTAAGGGTGTGCAGTTACTAAATCAGTCCACTGATTGGCCTAGATGGAATGTAAACAGGGCAGAAAGAAGCTGCTGAGGTCCCTTGCTTGCTTGCTTTGCCTCCTTCTGCCCACCATGAACTATTTGTCCTCTGCAATTCTCCTCTGCCATGGCACTCTGCCTTGGAGCCAACCAGTTATGGACTGAAACCTCTACAAACTGCAAGCTAAATAAACCTTTCCTCCTTTAACTTTGGATGTCAGGTATTTTGTCTCAGCCATGAGAGAAGAGTAACTAAGACACTGGGGCTCGGTGAGGTTTGTCTTCTTTTTTCAGAATTGTAACTAAGGCCTACAGCTGAGTCCCAAAGTCCTAAAAGTCTGCATTTTATGTTCAGAGAAACTTCCAGTTATTGAACAGCCATGAGGCTTGCTGAGGACATCCTCGGCCTTAAGAGAGGAGGGAAGCACAGAAAGGCTGACAACCTTGGCACTCACCAGCAATCAAGCAGGAAAGAAGGCCCACCTGCCTTTCCGCCTTCACAGGAAAGCTGCACTGGTCCCTTCCCTAAGGAGGAGAGAGAAGACACAGCAGAAAACATGGCACACTTGGCCCCATCCCAGGTGGAAAGAAGGTCACAGGCTGGCTGTGCTAGGCAAGGAGGCTCTAAATCAGAGATAGTGTGGAGGAAGGACAAGACCAGAATTAGTCTATTCTAAAACCTCCCCCTGGGAGGGACTACAAGTTATGAGAGTCATGCTGGGAAGAGGCAGAGAACGTCCACTGTTTTGGGGTAGCACTTTGGGGAGGAGAATGTGCTTTTTTATGTCTCTACTCCAACAGAGTGAGATTCCATAAAATCTTGTCTAAGGTTTTAAACAAGGTGATGGAAGAAGAGGGGATGAGGGGTTTGTTCCTTTCCTTATCTAATCTGTGTTTATTTAGCACATAGGATGTGCTCGGCCCAGGTCTGGGTGCTTAGAAGACACTGAACAAAAGAGGAAAATCCCTGCCTTTGAGGAACTTGATACAGGAAGGTGACACTGAGACCATGAATTCTGGGTCCCACAATGTGTACAGCATCAGGATCAAGTCCGGTACTGGGGACAAGGGAAGGAGGGTAAAGTGGCCAGGGAGGAGCTGACATTTGGGTGAGGAGCTGAATGGCTTAAGGCATAAGCCACATGCATATTGGAAAGGAAGCTCTCAGGCAGAGGTGGGGGAGTAGCTGGAGCAAGGTGGAGATGCAGGAGATGAGGTCAGAGAACTGGACAGGTGCAGCCCTGGAAGGAATCCTTCCAGGTAGTAAGGCTGTGGGTGTCTGACTCAGTGTGATGAAAAGTCCCTGGAGGGTTTTGAGTAGGTGCTGGACACAGCATGCCAGTCAGCTTTCCATTACTGCAACAAACAACCTGAGAGAAGCAAGTTAAAAGAGGAAATATTTGTTTTATGATCTTAGAAGTTTTAGCCCATAGTCATTTGGACCCTTTAGGCCGGTGGCAGAACATCCTGGCAAGCAGGCATGGAGGAACAGAGCTGCTCCCCTGGTGTGAAGCACTTCTGGGGGCTCCCAGATTCCCTTCAAATTACTCCCCATGCCTCAATTTTATCCTTTAGGCCCCACCGCCCAAGAGAGCCACAGGCTGATGCTCCAACCTTTAACACGCGAGCCCCTGGAGGACCCTTCCAATCCAAACTATAGCACACAGTGTGGTGTTTTTAAGAGATTCTTCTGGCATCCATATGGAAGATTGAATGTTTGAACAAAAACAGAAACAGAAAGTGATTTAGGAGGCTATAATAGCCCAGGTGGAAGGTTGTTATGGCTTGAACTAGGAAGAAGCAGAGAGGCAGTAGGAAGTGACCAGACTAGGGAGAGAACACATGCTCAGCCCTGCCAGGTTCCTGGTTTGTTGAAGAAGAAGAGAAGATAAGAGCTTAGGCCAGAAGGTGGGTTATACACTGCTGAGACGAAGAAACAGACAGTGAGCCCAGAGGCTCCCTGAAAGAGGGGGAGTGACCAGGATATACTGAGAAGGAGTAGGGATCTGTACTTAACTTCGAATACAAGGAGGACCCCAAGCCAAATGCGTGTTTGCTTGAGAGGAAAGGTTTCAGGGAACCAGGCAATGGGTGAAGAATTCCGCAGCTAGGCTACGGGTACATGCAAAGCTGTCTACCGTGGAGTGGTGCTAAAATGTGCAAGGGCAGGGCTGAGGAGGGAAACCATTGCATCCAATCAGGGAGAAAGAATCACGCGGCCACAAGGAAAGGACGATGACCAAAGAAACTTCTGTTGATTTTGGTGAAAAACATGAATGAATTCTGGAAAATAACTGACCTAGAAATTTCCACTGAAATGAGCTCTGAGGTCTCTGATGGATTGGAAGACTTGGGCCTCTCTGGAAGAAGCCAGCTGCTCCTGGAAATCCAAGACCAGGTGGGCTGGCAACAGGGTTGGTTTGTTCCCAGGAGCCACACCGAGTGCTGGAAATAGGATGCGCTCCAGATGGACGGGAGGCCCTTCTGGATGGAATCCTTCACAGCTTCTCTTAACTGTGACTCCAGGGGAATAAATGGAAAATGGTGTCATTGATTTTAAAATGATTCTAGGTAAGATAGTTGCCTATACTTTTTGTTTCTCTTTACTCAACCCAGAGATCTGATTTCTTCCCACTTCATTTCACAAAAATAGTCCTTGCTAAATTCACTAGTGGCCTGCATAGTGCTTGCTCCATGGGCAGTTTTCAGCCTTCTTCTTATGGAACATCTCACTCTATTGACCAACAACCTCCTGCAAGAAATGCTTCCTTCAGATTTCCCTCACAACACTGCCCTCTCCTTGTTGCGCTCCTACCCCTCTGGCGACTTCTTTGCTGTGTCTCTGAGATCTGCACTTACATAGCCTTTCGTTTCAGTATTGGGGTACCTTAATCCTCGTGAGCTGTCTGCTCTTCTCCCTTTACATCCCATCTCTAGGCGATCTCCTTTGGATCTGCACTTTCAACTGCTTAATACAATCTAGGCATGTGACCAGCACTGTGTTTTCAGGGGTGTGCGTCTAGGCTTAGCTAAGTTAGGTCATTGCTGTTCAGATTGTAAATGCAGGCTAAAAGCAGAAAATGAAGACCAAGGAGACCATAGGTAAAAGGAGAAAAGAGTATATGAGTTAAAACTCTGGGAAAAGCTATTCACTGGAGTGGAAGATTAATAGGAACCATTAAATTAAAAGTAACTGCTGCTATCATTCATCACAATTAATACTGCTCTACAAGGTAATTGCTTATCTGTACATTTCAAGCCCTGTGTCAATGTATGCATTAGCTCTGTTTTAGCATTTCCTACATTCCATCCATCCCCTTTATCCAAAATATCCATCCCTATCTTTTATTCAATATACTACCAGGCTTCTGTTCATCAGTTCAATCTATCACCTGTAATTTTTATTGATTGCCTTCAGGTTGTATAGGAATGTTTAACGCACTATAATCCATCTCTATCCTCAGAGATCTTGATACAGTATTGTAATAACCTACTACTTATTGTTGTCAGCTTTTCTATCAACATCAGTTAGAAAAAACACAAAGGAACCATATGTTTATCAGTTATTTTATCAAGGGAACAAGTACAGAAGCACCACTTGTGAACAATCAACAATCATTAGTGCATGCAACTAAAAAGAGCATATTATAAGTTTTTTTTTTAATCTACCATATAACCAACTCTCGTGTATACACAAAATAGTTATCTCCAGTGTATCTGGTAGCATCCCTGCTGCTCAGCTTACTGATCTGCCCTAATGAATTACCTGCTCTGTTGACCCCTGCACTCTACAATAACATAGTTAATAGAATCTTCCTCATTTTCATCTATTTTGCATACTGTTTACAGAGACAATCAGCTATGAAAGAAGTAGCCCTCAGCTTGGAATCAGAAGTCCTGTATGCAAAATTCCATTTCCTCATGTGCCTTTGTGAATAATCCTGTACCTTCTCCATACTTCTCTAAAATAAGTCAGGTGGTAAGAGTATTACTATTAGAAAAAGTTTTGGAAATCCAAACACTTGGCCAGTGTGCTTATTCCATGGAAAGCTCAAGAGAGTTGCCGGTTCCCCAAAGTGTGAACTGCAAGGAACAGCCTACTGGAAGCCACCATGCATCAATTACAAGTGTATTTACAAAATCTTTGATACGCCAGCTTCAAGACTAAACTGAAGACCAAATTAGCTTCAGGACCAAATTGTTCTATTCAATTGGATCCTCAGAATTACCCAGTGAGCTAGGTAGACAGGGACTATTTTTTCCATTTGCAAATGGGGAAAGGGAGACTCAGAGTTTAACAAACTGACCAAGAATGAGAAAATAACCAAACCAGGATTCAATTTGTCAGACTCTCTAATTTGTCCTTCACCTTTCAGCAGCTACAGCAGGAAGGGAGAAAGCAGTGCCTAAGTCCCTTCCAATGCAACTTCTCTATTTCTAGAGAGTCCGCACACCTCTGAGAAAGTTCATCTCTCCCCTACCCCCTTAGAAAGAGTCACATTTACTCAAAATGTTCACAAATTGATTTCTAACAGTCAGGGGAATACTCATTAGTCTTTACTTATTCCACAAAAATAACACTTGGCATTCCCATGTAACCTCACATTTGTAGTTATTACCAATAAGCAGTTAAGAATGTACTTCCTAAGATGGCTGGATATTTTAATTATTTCACAACACAAAATGTCTGGATAGAGATGTGTCAAAAACTAGTTGAAGAATAGCGTGTTAGATGCAGAGTTCTGAGCCTCTCTTTGAAGAGGGAATGCCTTCTCAAAGTCTTACACATTTAATGTGCAATGAGCTTCAATAAATTATCTCTTTAAATGCACACGACTGAAGTTCACACACACACACACTGCAGTTTAGCTGCAAATGAGACTGAAAGTGTATTCCAGCCATTTCCAGCTTGAAGCACAGAAGACACCAAACTGTCACAATAACCCGTGAGAGTCCCTTTGATCCTGTGACGTGGAAGGCTACAGAACCCAGTTTAAATTGTTCTCAAGTTTTCAGGGAGAGAAAACAATTCCAAAGCAGCCTATCGCAGGTATTTATCTGCGTGGACAAGATGTTGGCTAGCCTGATACAACTCCAATACTTGCAAGGCGATGGCTGAGTTTCAGATAAGAAGGTTTTATATGTGCAAAGTGGTGTGGGCCGAAAAAGCCCATCTGGGTTCTTTACACATCTAGGTCTTTGCCTCGCTGCAACCAGCAGATTTTTATAAGTGTTAAATTCATCAACAAATGAATAGAAGATCCAAACACATCTTTTTAATTACAAACTGCTTCTCCCCCTCTCTCCTCAATAATCAGACTTCTACTCATTTCAGCCACTGGGAAAAAAAATGTCATCATCATAGTTCCTAATAGCTAGCTTCTGTTTCCGCTTCAATAGATACCCTGTAGATGGGAAGTCACATAACAGCTTTGTGTCCTATCAAGTTGCTGCCACCCGAAAACAGCTGCAATGCTTATCTAATTAAACCCCAGCACCAAACTGTGAGCCTCGGCATCAATCATTAATATTGTATTTTGGATCACTTTAAATTCTGACTGGGGGTAGGTGGCTTCTCGCACACTGGTCTCCAAAGGAGATTTTTCAAATAATCTTTAAGCAGCACTGAAAAAATAAAACAAGCTGCCTGCTGTTCAACGAGGGCTCTGCTATCCTGCTGCCCCCTGATTAGCTGTTAACGCTAATTGAGAGATGGATATTGCTTATTCTGAAAATGCTAAAGACATTTTTTTTATTATCTAAAAAAAGTGCAGTTCTCCTCACCTCAAAAATGTGTCTGTGGCTCTTCGCCCAAATCGTAAATAGCACCAGAAGAATGGTGGTTTCTGGGTCTCTTGTCTCCAGTTTGCAGAGTCATTATTCTGAATCACTTCTTTCCTCTAGGTGCCCATCCATAAGTCAGCAAGCTGTGATCTCCACAAAGGATTTGCACATGCAGCCCCACATCTGGAACATGGAAGCACTCTTCACACAGCTTGGATAGCCCAGAAATACTTATGTAAATCCCCATCCCAGTAAAGCACATGTTGATGCACTTGGGTTTAAGCTCATAAACCAAGAGGAAGAGGCTTTGCATCCCTGTTCTAATAGATGAAAGCCAACAGGCCACGCCAAATGGGACAGTTTAGACATACAGAGATTGGCCAAAACCAAATGAGTGTCTGCTTCCTTCTAGCATTCTAGGAAAGATACCAAGCCGCTGTGCCAAAGCACACTGCTCTTCTTTGTTAGGAAAATACTCTGGTCTGCTCAAAATCAGTATCATCAATCACCAACAACATCAAAAGAGACGTATGCAAGAGAGACTCCCTAAAGAGGGACAGTCAATTGCAGAAACACAGCATCCGCCTAGCTCAGCATTAACACAGCTTAAAAATTATGAAGAAATCGGACAAAGCATCTGCACCAGGAGGTTCTCACTCTCAAAGGCCAAGGTTGGAGCAGACTCTGCCAGGGTACTGCCTGGCTCTCAGCCACATCAGCTAAAGCGAGATGGAGAACCTGAGACAATACAAATAAGAGACAGAGGATTGTTAAAGAGGAACAAAATATAAGGAAAGGATAAAGGTACTTGGATGGCTTAATGGAGAGAGCAGACTGAAAGATTAGGGAACAGTCTGAAAGGCTACATGAAAGATTCCTGCCCACAGATGGAGCAATAACAAAAGGCATCTCCTGAGACTATGAAACGCGTCAAAAGAGATCAGAGTGTGGAGACTTAGACTGTTTCAACCCAACTGAGCAGAAACTACTCTTCCCAGAATCCCTCTGCCTGTACAATCCAGAGACACAGTGTGGGTAATCCGGCAGGCCGAGTCAAGAACAGCCATATTGCTTTCTAGGCTTTGAAGGTTGGAGCAGGGCAGGAGCCTACTGTTCATCTGTATGTTCACCTTGCTGCTGCTTTGACTCCAGCTGCTGCTGAACACCCTCCCTCAGCTCAGTGACTGGAAGGCTGAACACTTGCCAGCTGCTCCTGGAAGCAGCCCCATCCTCAGCGCTGGAGGTCAGTAGACGTCAACACAGATTCTAGCCCATCCGTATGGATTCCAGCTAGTGCCTCTGACTCAAGTTTATCTTTGCTTTCTCCATTTCACGTCCATCTTCCCTCCCAGGCCCTCCTCCCACACACATTCATGTCAGTGGGGCTTCCTTGAACCTAGTGAGGAAGAAGAGTGGTTTTCCTTGGTCTGTAATTATTTAATGAAAGCACTCTAGATGATAACTCATTATGGCATTCCAGGTAACTCATTGTGTAACTCCGTGGGGATGGGGCTCTGAAACTGGCACTAAGATGCTCTTTGTATAATAAACAGCTTCTGACCCAGAGACCTCGTGCTTGTTTGCTGTTAGAACACAGAGCTACACACACATACATATGTATAAAAATGTATGCATACACATACTTATATATAAATAGCATGCCCATGTATAATATGTGGTCTTGTTTTGCTTAACAATGAGACACTGTCTAAGGAAAACTTGGTTAGGCAATTTCATCATTGTGAGAAGGTCACAGTGCATATGTGCACAAAGCTGGACAATTACAATATCACTAGGTGTTATAATCTTATGGACTACTATCATGTAGGCAGTCTGTTCTTGACGAAGATGGCACACAACACTCACAGCTTAAAGTAGGAGAGGTTTATTTTGGCTCACGGTTTTTAGAGGATTCAATTCATAAAGCACATGCTGGAAGGATCTGGCAGAAGAAAGCTACTCAAATTGTGGCAGCCAGGAAGCAGAGAGAGGAACTGGGGAAGGAGAAACACCCTTCCAGCTCATACCCCAGGGACCCACCTCTACCCAGGCTCCATCTTCTAAGAACAAGTCATCTATGAATTCATCAGTGAACTAATCTACAGATGAGCATAGTGCCTCCGTGATCCAATCACCTTCCAAACATACGAGGATTTGGGGAGACTCTCTAGATCTAAACCACAACATATATGTGTGTGTACACAATAGGTATATATATAAAATTGTGCTAGGCTAACTTGTTAGCTGGTAAAGTAAGGTAAATTTTCATATTCTTCCCACTTAAAATTTAATATTTTATGTCAATTCCCATTATTTCTTTTTTGTGGGTTTGTGTGTGTGTGTGTGTGTGTGTGTGTGTGTGATCAAACTCAGGACCCTGCACTTGCTAGGCAAGCACTCTCACCACTGAGCTAAATCCCCAAGCCCAATTCCCATTATTTCTATATCCTTAACCCAGCTTTTGTAAATGGTACTTAAATCTAATAGAGCAGATCACCCTTCCTCCATGGCTCCCATACTTTCTATGCAAGGCAAAACAAATATGCTTGTTTTTGAGTCAAACTCTCTGCTTGCATTTGAGTGAATGTCACAGAAACATCTGGAAAAGCAAAAACTCCTACTAGTACTTTACTTTCCCTATCAGCCACGTGAGGAAATACCCCTGTGCATCCCTCTAGGAAAGCCTTTGTAGCACCCTGCCAGAGGACCATCCCTCATCCCTGAGCAAACACTCTGCCTCAGTGCAGAGTGCTCAAGTGAGAATGCCTGGGTTATGGATTCATCTTTATCACCTGCCAGCTAAGTAACTTTGGACAGGTCATATGACATTTCTGAACCCTCCTTTCCTCATATAAAAATTTGAAATAGTGACATGTGGTCTGCCTGCCTTTCAAGATGTACGCACTAAATGAAATGAAATATATGCAAATGTTTTATAAATGTTAAGAACTTCAGGACCCAACTCACTCCTGTTACTAAAAAACAAATCTTGACTCTAGTTCCCCCCCACTGTAGGTCAGTACCTAACCTTTATCCTCAACTTACATGTGTAGGACCTTAAAACTCAACTAGTCCTGGTCAGTCCTCTCTCTAGAGGTCTGGATTTTGCTCCAGATATTTCATAGCTAATGGATAAATGATTTTCTTGAAGAGAAAAATAATTACCCAGAATCATGATATCACAAACCTCCTCACTTTCTGCTGACTGGCTTATCTCCATTATGGTCATGACACCCTGCTCCTAAATGCTGCTGACGCCCTGCCCTCATCTTCTCGTCTCATATCAAAATTGATCATCTCTCCTGCCAAAGAACAAAGAATGAAAGAAAGTGGAACAATAACACTAACAACAAAATCTATAAGGCTGCAATAGAAAGAAACTATAATCTAATTTATTCTTCTTGGAATCAGGGAAATTTGTAATATTTGGCAGTAAGGGCTACAATATGGTTAAACTGTAATAGATTTGAGAGATGTAATAAGAAGGGCCTTGTAACTCATCATTTTCTGTGAATCGGGAAATTTGCCTCTGGGTTGTTTTTTCCCGCTACCAATAATTGAAACTCTGAAGTTAGCAAACAGTTCCATTATACCAAGCATTGCTCTTTTATTCAGTTGTTCATTCAACAAAAACATCTATTGATTCATGTCCATGTACCAGGCATTGTGCACTCAGTTTGCCAGGCATGCAGTTTAAAGCCAGACAGTCTGGTATCTGAGCTTTTAAGGCCAATAATCAAAGGCTTAAGTCTGGAAATTTCTAATTAAGTAAAACATTTGTATGCAATAATTTCAGGATCTCAGAATATAATGCATTTGGTGACAAGCTGACTGGACTCAAAGAGAAGTTGCTGTAGGATTTCCACAAGGACCTTAGAAAAGATTGTTCCAGAGTCTAATTTATTTTTGCTCTTCGAGGCTGAGCACCAAACATGTCTCTTGGCCCTCCACAGGCAGTTGGTTCTCCCTACGTGCCATGCATTTGAGTCTCCCACGGAATGTTTGAAAGCAGAGATGCCCAGCCACCCTGTCCTCCCCAGTGCTGCTTATACATTAGGTAGGATTGGGAAGCAGCTGTTCATATTTTTTTAAAATTTCATGGGCAAATTTTATACATAGCCAAGGATGAAGCCCACTGGCTCTATATGTATTTTTCAATGTATGAAAAATGAATGAACAAATATTATTAAAGTAAATGAATGTCACTCTTTTAAGCCACCTGGCACACTGCTAGGAGCAAATTCTAAGAGCAAGAAAGGAATAAGAGGAAATGTTGGATTAACATTGTGTGTAGGGACACCACATAATAGGATAAAAGTCTTATTAGATGAGGGAAGTAACACAGAGACATTTAGGCTGAAAATGAGGACCCTTTTGACACTTTTATATATTAGAACATGTCTTAGATCCTTGTAAGATACAGTCTATACTTTTGTTTTCTTCTACTAAGAAAACACATTAAAATTCTATGAATTTGATGGTTTTAATTTTAAATTTTATTAATCATGTCTAGTTATATTTTTAAAATACTAATACCTATATATCCAAGGCATTATTTATTCAAATTATGTTTAGTGATAAGTGGGCTAAGGAAGCAACTGAGTGATGCCCTGGAATTTATAGTTTGCATACTGGAAACCACAGACATAGACCATCTAACTGCTAATACATGAGAGAGGGTGTGGGGGAAGCTAAGTGGGAAAGCATCGGCTTAGCATGCATGAGGCCTTGGATTTGACTCCCAGCAGTGGAAAAAAATAATTGAACAAATAATGACACGAGAAGAAAATGTTTAATCAAAGTAAGGAAGAAGTACAAGTAAACCATTAGAGGTAAGGATTATCTTATATTTCTACATAGTGGCAAAATAATTCGCCAGGAAAAATGCAAAAATTTATGTTTTTCATAAACTATTGTTGCATAGAATTAGCAATTTTAGATTACTGTAGGAAAAGAAAGAAATCAGACTAGACCGAGTAATACTAATGCAGAGAAAATCTGTAGTAGATCTCTGTGACATTTTCTCAGAATAAGATAAAATTTAACAGAATAATATATGGAGGGATATAATCAGGGAGAAAAAAGCCATTTGATTATTCAATTTAGGATTTAGGATTCAATTTAGGATTTACACCTTGAGTATCCCTTATCCAAGACATTTGGGACCAGAGTGCTTTGGATTTTATATTTTTTCAGATTTTGAAATATCTGCATATATATGATGAGTTATCTTGCAGATAGGACCCCAGTCTAAACACAAAACTCATTTATGTTTCATATAAACCTTACTAAATAGTCTAAAGGCAATTTTATACAATGTTTTGATACTTTTTTGTGTGAAATAAACTTTCATGACATAGAATTTTCCACTTGTGGGGTCAAGTCAGCATTCAAACATTTCAAATTGTGGAACATTTGGATTTTATATTTTTGGATTAGGAGTGTCAATCTCCACTATAAAATAATGACATTGGTTAGGGGAATTATATATCATGTACAGTAGAAAAAACCAAAATACAAAAATCCCGTAAAAAATTAAAAGATCATTTTTCAAAAACTTACTGAAAGTTCAGGGGAAACAACGTGCACCTAAAATCAAAATCAGAGTTTCTTAAACAGGAACTATTTGTGATTAAAAGGCAAAGTAAAAGAATTTAAGACTGAAAAGGAAGAGGGTGTTTTGGTACTGACCGGGTATGCTGCTGACATATGAAGAACACAGAGGGCAAGCTGTAGAAGCAGAGACATTGCTCAGTCTTCCGTCTTCATACTTTGCAACAAAGCCCTGAACTACTCTCAGGAAATGACAGCTCTAGAGAAATGCTACAACCAGAGGTTCCACCATTCTGTGGGCACCAAAACAGTTCTCTCTGTGAGTCTCCTCTCAAAGAACACACACACCCACCTGGACAACAAGAGCTTCTGTGTGGCAAACTGACACACGACTCACCTCAGTGGCTCAGAGTTGAGAGTAATAATGTGGAGAAGTTAACTTCAGTGCTAATGAACCACAGAATTCTTCACTAGCCTCAATTCCTATTGATTGCTTATTTAAAATGTCTCCTGAAACTCTTGGAAAGCAACCAGGAAGGTTGTGTAAATGCTTTCTATTGTTAAGATTCTCTTTAATGAACACTTCTTTCTCACAGCAACGGACCTTCTCAACAATGCAGGAAAATGCTTCCAGTAAATGCTTTTGATAAAATCTCCACAATGATCATTGTGTTATTGATTAAAACAGTATTGAATAATAAAACCGCCACAAAAGTGTCTAAAAGATAAGTCACTAATTCAAAAGGAAGTTGTCATCATTGTTGTTTTTAATTCCAATTTGTTTCTAAGATACCTACTTAAACATCCACAATAACAGCAGAAAATCTTTATAAGCAGAGAAATGAAAATTTCCTTTTTATTGTGTTTTGAGGAGCCAAATTGCACCCAGTATTGTAAAATCAAAGTGCTTTGTTGCTAGGCAATTCCATGAATCATCCCAAGTCAGGTTTTAAGCAGATTGATAAAAATATTCCCCCTTAATTTGTTTTTTCACTAAAATACAGTTTTTACTTGAGCAACAAAATATGCAAACCGATCATATGGGAACAGAAATTTGTATGGTAATTAATAAATCTTTCCCCAACACGAATACTTAATGCTATGCATAATTATTATTGCAACACATAGCAATCAGACATAAGTGATAGGAAAACCAGACAACTGCATTTGACATTATGTTAGTTAGCATTGCTGAGAAAAGCAGCCCTGGGACTAGCCTATAAGAAGGCAGACCAGGATATTCTGCTTTGAACTGCCTCTGGAGATACTGCCATTCACGTCCTAGGCAACAGCTGCCAAGCCTCAGTGGTCTAAGGAAAGGTGTCATTAATGTCCTACATCGCCCAAGGAGACTGTGTTTAAGAAGGCGACATTCAACTGCCTTGTAAATTCTAACGTATTTGTTAATAGTTAATCATTTAACTGATAGTTGGAGCTGGTAATAAGAAACTTACACTCAAATTATTTAATAACAAAGTATAGATATTTATTCACACTGAATTCAAAAGGAATAAAGGTGAATCTAGCAAAAATATTACTGGCATACTAGTATTTATAGAGTCTTAGTATTCTTCACAACCTATGTGCAAAGTTAATGTGTTTAACTGAGGACGTAGACATGAGGAGTTCGTGCAAACAACTGTACGGCTCCACATTGAAGACAAGAGTCTTAAATCTTTGAACTAAATGTAAAGCTTTTATAAATTTTTAGCGTAACACAGTTCCTATTAGTTGTGTACCAAATATCTTCTATAAGCTACTGTTGGATTAGAAATCCACTTTCGTTGACATATTTCTGGTGACATGCAAATGAGAGTAATGTGGACCATTTTGCAATTAAAAACACAGAGTGAAGCTTGCACAAGTCTCTCACAGATTGTAGGTGGATTGGGGTATTAACTTGTAGTGTCTGTGAGCAATAAAGGAAAATTAGAGTAGACTATTTCCAAGGATATGACGAGATTTAATGAATAGGATAGCATTTAAGCAAAGAGATGAAAATTACTTTTCTATGCTTCTTTTCAGTGAGAAGTACTCTTCTAATTATACATGTATCTTAATTAAAATCTCATATTCATGTTATATATTTTCAGTTGGACTCATATCATTAAAACTGCATCACATTTGATGTTTTTATAATCATAACTAAAAGGTATGTTAATGTTCATCTTTTCCATGCTGAAAATCAACAAAAAATACATGAAGAATGTTCTTACATTATTTCTTTCCAGAAATTCGACCTGAAGATACAAAATTCAGTATCTATGTATCTTGAAAATCAAATATCTTTGAGGTCAATAGTTAAAATTTTAAGTGAGAGACACCAAAATCTTGCTGCTTGCAAAAACACAAACTCAAACTGCCTCTAAGACATAATCTATAAAGAAAAAAATAGAATAAATTATAGGTCTAATTAAGGTCATAAAGGAGACCCCTCATTATTGTAGATGAATTCACAGGAGAAAATTGTATCTCCTTAGGCTGTAATCATTGAACTTTAAATTCCCAAATCTTTCCCTTTATAAGAAATTTTTTTAAAAAGTACTGTTACAAGATCATCACTTTCTTCTCTGCATGTAAAAATGGTGAACAAATTGATTGCCCAATATTAAATCTTCACGAAGTAACTATTTCATATTATTTCCCAATAAGGAAATTACATAAGTAAAAGCTCTGTAGGGAATAAAAGTTTGTGTTAGAAACAGTACCGTGTTGCTCTGGGTCTATGGCTTGGCTATTCTGGGGTATTTCGATAGGGAGATTTCTTACACAAGCATTTAGCATTTAGATATTGTTTTGGGTTGAATTGTTTCCCCCAAAAGATATGTTGAAGGGCTGGGGATTTAGCTCAGTGGTTAGAGTCCTTGTCTAGTAAGCACAAGGCTCTGAGTTTGATCCCCAGCACCAAAACGTAAAAAATAAAGTTGAAGTGTTAAACCTTACAGTCTCAGAACGCTGCCTCCTTCGGAGAGAGTCGTTTGGAAGAGATATGAAAGACTGAGCTGTTTTTGTTATCCTCACATTCAATACAGAACTTTCCATAACCATCGTGTGTGTGGCTGTTCTCTGCACACCAAGCAGTTCTCCAGCCAACACCACTGAGAGTCCGAGTCAATTCAGTTCAGATACTGTCTACCTGGAGAAAACCATCAGAACACGCTGGTTAGGGGCTCAGTTCCACGAGACCGCCTGTCATTTCAGATGTTAATTCCAAGTGGCAGATTGTGATTTGTACTTCTGTCCAATCAACTATAAATTGGGGTTCCCAGGACCCTACCTACTTTATTTATTTGTTTTTGCAGTAGTGGGGCTTGCATCCTGGGCCTTCACACTGACCTACATCCTCAGTCCTTTTTTTTTTTTCTTTTTTGAGACAGGGTCTCACTAAGTCACTAGATTGCCCAAACCCAGCTCAAACTTGTGATCATCCTGCCTCAGCCTCCCAGAGTCCTGTGATCACAGGCATCCACCATCGTGCCTGGAAAATTACCCAGATTAATATACTGTATTACTCAGAAACTGATACAGATGTCTGTGGAACTTGGAAGTCTGTCTTCCCAGAATTTCAATTTGTGCCCACATATTGCTACACCTCCAATTATGTCTTGACTTTTTTAAAAAATGAAATTCAAGCAAGAAACTTGGGTTCTGGAACTTTAAAAGCTACCTTTCTTTCATCAAAAAGTGGGGAACCTCCAGGTGAAGGACAATGTTTTCTCCTCCAATGCTGAAGTCAGTCTTGGCACCTGCCTGCAAAGTCTGTGTGCCTGAGCCAAAGGCACCTGCGGCCAGGAGGAGGCGCTGAGCCAACGCCAGCCGGTGTTCACGGCCTGTTGTCCCACAGGACAGCTCAGAAGCACAGTCCCAGCACAGTCAGAGGCAGATGTGTCCAGCTGCTAAGCTTATCGGACACACCACAGCTGAAGGAAAACGTCCTGTGAGCTGGCAAAGAGAATCAAGAGGGAAAAGTCTTTAAAATGAGCACCCCGGGCTGCCTCTTTGCTCTATTGGTTGTTTCCTTTGCTGTGCAGAAGCTTTTTAATTTGCTCTGAGCCCATTTGTTGATTCTTGGTATTATATCTTGTTTCATTTTTACCAGCTATTCCTCAGACAGAGGACTAACATCTACAATGTATAAAGAACTCAAAAAATTAGAAATCCAATTAAAAGATCCAAATAAAAGATCCAATCAAAAGATGAGTGACCAAAATAAATACCCAATAAAAAGATGAGCAGCCAAAACAAAAAGACACTTCACAGAAGAAGTACAAGGGGTCAATGAATACATTAAAAAAAAAAAAAGTGTTCAACATGGCTGACCATTAGAGAAATGCAAATTAAAACAACACTGAGATACCATCTTACTCCAGGAAGAACGGCTATCATCAAGAAACAAATAAGACTGCTGGAGAAAAGGAACCTTTCTATATTGTTGGTGGGAATGTAAACAACTGCAACGACTATGGAAATCAGTGTGGAGATTCCTCAAAAAACTAAAAATAGAAATTCCATTCAACTCAGCTATTACTCTTTTAGGTATCTTCCTGAAAGAGTTAAAGTTATCATATTCCAGAGTTACATACATACCCATGTTTATAGCAGCACAATTTATAATAGCTAAATCTTGGAGGTGGCCTATATGCCCATCAACAGGTGAATGCTCTAAGAAAATGTGGTATTTACACACAATGCAGTACTACTCTGCAGTAGAGAAAGATAAATTTGAGGCATTGGTAGGTAAATGGATGCAACTTGACCCCAAATGTTAGGTGAAATAAATCAGACACACAAGCTTAAATATCACGTAGTTTCTCTTATATGAGAAACTCAGCCCCTGAGTTATAAGAGGAAAAGAGAGAGCAAAATAGAAGATAGATAAATCAGAAGAAGTAAGATCTTTTTCAATTAGATGAGGATACAAGAGATGGAGGGAGGGGGAGGTGAAGGAAAGGGGATGGGGAAAAAACAGAGTTAAAAGGAAAAAGTGATGAAAATAGAGCTTTTGCAAATGAGAAGAGCACCAAGAGTTGGAAGGAGCAAGGAGGAAGCAAAGGGGTAGGATATGAAAAAAGAAAAAAAAATAATTAAAATATGTTCATGCACCAGTTCCCCACAATGAATACAATCATTATGTAATGTGAACATGTACTTATGTGATTGTTTACATTGCTCACTGTCATAAGCAAAAGGCACAATGTATTGTGATCTGTAAGCTTGTGTAATGGCCTGTAAGTTTGTGGCTCATGTAAAATTTTGCATAAATTTTAACAAAAAACTATTTTTAAAAAGTACTAATAAAAAAATAAAATGGGTACCTGTTGTCAGATATTGCCCCAGAAACATATAGATGAAGAGTATGATTTTAAAACATAAATCCAAAAGAATCACACACATTATACTTAATTACTGCATATAGATCAACCTACGGACCACTTGGCTGGCCAGCACCTCTTACCTTCCAACAGTCTGCTAATAAATGTGTTGCAAGGTCAAAGGGGCTGAAGACCAAGGCCACATCCAACCCAGTTCTAAGCAGGAGCACAGACAAGCAGGGCCTTGAGCAGAAGGGGGCATGAACCACAGTTTAGGTTCTGCAGCACCTTCTAGTACAGAGCACTTTCACTTACATTTCTTGGTTTAGCTTTCCTATGGGCTTGTTAGTTTCACCATGTTAGATGTAGTTAGAAAAGCTGATTCATCCATGGTCACACAGAAAGTGCAGCTCAAACCATTTCCTCTGACTCCACAGTTCTTGCAACAACTCCCCACGAGAGATGCTCATTGTCCCACATGACCCAGTGTCCACCTGGTCCATGCCTAGGACACACCTGCTGGTACAAGCTTGGTTGGGGCAAAGTGACAGGCACACTTACTACCAGCTTACTTGTTCCTGTCATCTGAATGTTTGTTCCCCAAAGCTGGGTACGTTGAAACATAACCCCCAAGGCAATAGCATTAAAATTGAGGCCTTATGAGTCCATTAGGACACCCTAAGTGGGATTACTACCCTTAGGAAAGAGGACGACAAGAACTTGTTTGCCCCTTCCACCAACTGCAGACCGAGAAAGAAGGTCCCATTTATGACGCTGAGAGCTGCCAGCCTCCAAAACTGTGATCAATAAACACCTGTGGTCCATGAGTTACCCGGTGTAAGGGACTGTTAAAGTAGGCAAAGAGACTGAGATATCTGTACTCCTCAAATTGCGATATGGCATTGTTATCATACTGCTTCCGGTCACACCATGTGCAGAGAAACTTTCCATCACGATTACCAAAATGCCATAGGCCAGGTGCTTATAAACAACCAAATTTCTTTCTCATGGCCCTGGAGGCTGGGAAATCCAAGATCAAGGTGCCAGTCGACTCAGTGTCCAGGTAGGACCCTGTTCCCAGTTCATAGATACGTCTCCTCACTGTGTCCTTACTTGGAAGAGGGTCAAGGGATTTCTGTGAGGGTCTCTTTTTATAAGGACACTGATCCCATTTGTGATTATCCTCATAACCTGTCAGTCTTTTAACACCACCACTTTAGGGGTGATGATTTCGATGTTTGGATTTTGGTTCAGTACATCTGTATTAGTCAGGAGATTTAACCAAGGTGATGGATATAGATATAATCAAAATATATGATAGATACTTTAAGATTTATTATAGTAAAAGGCACATTGCTATTAATTCCCTTCAAAATACCCTCCCTCACTTTGAACATGCTTATCCTATCATTCTTGCCACTTTCTGAAGCAGGTCTGGAAGTTCTCTTTTGTGTCTTTACCAGGCGTGATCAAAAATATGGTGAATGCCATTGCTGTGTGCCATCAAAGGTAAAGATGGGCTCATAAAAACATTACAGGGTATCCTTGTCCAACTTATTTACTGTATCTGGCACTATGCCACTTCTGGTTCTTCCCAAAAGTCAATATGACCATTAAAGGCAAATGTTTGAAGCAATTCAGGACATCAAGTCAGCCATGACAGCACTACTAAAAGACACTTACGAAAGAGAACTTCCAGAGCTGCTTCAGAAAGCAGTAAGAATGATGGGCTATGTGTGTTCAAAGCTAGGGTAGTATTTTGAGGGAGATTAATGGCAATGTGTCTTGCACTGTAATAATTTTTTATTTAAATGTTCACTGTGTATTTTGATCAACACACACACACGGAGAGGGGTGGGGGGGTTACGAGGTATTCAGTCATGTAATTTTGGAGGCTGAAAAGTCCCACAGTCTGCCATTTGCAAGCTAGATCCTCAGCAAAGCTGGTGGTGTAGCTTGAAGGACTGAAACCCAGAGCGCTGATAATAGGCATACAATCTAGTCTGAGTCCGAAGGTCTGGAAATCAAGGCACAGAGACCAGAGGATCTATGTCCCAGCTCAACAGTCAGGCAGATAATTAATTCAACTGTCTCACTTTTTTTCTTCTATCCAAGTGCTCATCAGATTGGATGGTGAGGAGGGTATTTAGGGAGGGGAACTGGCTTCGCTTGATCTGCCAATTTAAGTGTTAGTCTCTTTTGAAAGTACCCTCATGGATATACCCACAAAAAGTGCTTAGCCAGACATCTGGATGTCTCGTGACCCAGTCAGATTGACACATAAAATCAACCATCATAACTGCTCTCACAGAACTACTTCTAGAAGAAGGGAACTAGAATTATGGCAATTCCCAGGCCTATTGTGATGCCAGATGGATGTCACAAGAAGCTCCAGCTTGACAAAAAACAAAACAAAACAAAAAACAACAACAAAAGAGATCTGTATACTTTAATTGATCCTCCTATAAACCTCCCTCTAAGCCAAGACTATTCCATAAGCCAAAGTCAACTTCACTGCTCATATAGCCCTAACATTATTTTGAAAAATTGTGTACCCTCTTGTATGCTTTTAAAACCTCTTATCCAAGAGCTGAAGTAGTTGTAAAGAATGTGATTTCTGGCATGCTGAAAATGTTACAATTTAAAAACAAGAACTACAGAATCCTTTTAATGTATGCAACAGAAACTAAATTGCATAGTAGTTTGAGAAATACCTGTTGCGAGACAGTTGTCTCTTCCTGTTGCTTCTGCCCCTGATGATGATGGTATCCTGCCAAAGCCAGTATCCTTTATGACATAAATGAATACATATGCTTGGTTCAAGAATCAGAGAAGCTAAATGACAACCCTGTGAGAGGCGGAATACTTCAGGCTCAGCTGCTGTCTCACCCAACAAGGTGAATCTGCAGATCACGAGCAATGTGAATGAGCCATGGAGTGGCTGCTGCTTCCCCTCAGCCCTGCATACTGACTGTCATAACCAGAATCATGAAGGAAAGGAAATTCTGGGAAACAATTCAACCAAACCAGTAGACACATCACCAAGTCATTACACCACGAACCTTGCCAGACATGAGGGACCAATCCAAACATGAACCTCACACTGTCTTCTGTACCTTGAATGTTCAAGTCTTTTGTCTCTGACCCAGGAGTCTCATGTCGCTGTCAGAATACATAGAACTGCTGCAGGCCAACTCGCTAGGCTGCAAAGAGGTAAACTCCCAGATTCTTCACAGTTCTTGACATCACTGTTACCAATTCAGCAGTACACAAACAAGTTATTTAACTTCAGAAATGTTTATATTTTCTATTTTTTCATTGTTTTGTATTCCATTACTCTTTATTCAGATTCATATCCTAATCTAAAGTATTTTATTACTTTGAAGTCTTCTATTGATTTCACCACTACTCTTTACTCAATTAAAATATTTATATAAATTAAATATTTAAACTTGTTTGATGTTTTCTGGCCATAATGTTCTAAGTATTAAAAAATATTCCATATTGTGTAACCCTTAAAATTATTATTGGTAGATAAGAGATCAGAAATGTAAATATATTTCAAATTTGAATAAACATTCTTACCAAAGGAAAATCTTATCAAATTAATAAAAATTAATCACCTCTTGTAATACAGGTAAAAAAAGAATCCACTTGGAAACCATTATTTGTAATTTTATATTAACAAGAAATTGAAAACATTAAACATTTTGTAGCACAAAGGAAGTTTAAAACTTACATACTTAAATATTTTATTAAATATGATAAAATAATTTTAACTACTTAGACAACACATGCTGAATCAAAAAGAAATTACATACAAATTTTAGTCAAGGGTTTTATATAATGTATCCAAAACTTTTGGTGGTTTGGGAAGCATTCCAGTTACATTTCAAAGATTCTGTAGCACTATTTGACTGTCAGGTTGTTCAAAGTTCTCAGTTAATAAAACAGACTAAGGATGAGTCCTAAAAATAGCTGAAAAGGATCGCTTACAGTTATATACATGAAAAATGTCATTTTTTTCTCCCTCACTATTTCTTAAAACATTTTTTGCCTTGTGCCCACAAAATTTTACATTCTTTGGCAAAAGGAAAGAATGGGAGAAATATAATCATTAAACAAAAGATGTCACTAACTCACTGTTCCTATATCTGAACAGGAACATTCAACTCAGACCTGAAACACCAAATTTTGCCCAAAATAAAATACTGATTATGATGGAGAAATACAGGAAAACCTGTGAGCTCATTGTACACTTTTTAATGTTTCCCTTTGTTAGAAGCCCATTTCCAATCCACGGGTAAGATTTGGGCTGGGTTTGGAGCCTGCTTTTGGTTTACCAATAGGAAGGACAATTACGAATTTGGGAAGGTTCTCCAGGAATGAATTTTAGAAAAAAAGACCTAGAATCTAAGGATCTAAACATTAATCACCTTAAAACTCTCTATGTTTTATGCACCCCATAAAGTACTTCCCAGTGAAGACCACTATCATCAACCAATTTGAACTTCCACTAAGATGCAACTCTTCCTTATTTTTATATGACCTACATTCCCTTGAGTGTAATTGCAACTATTCCTCATAGTTATGTGCATATATATGCATGCAAAGAAAAGCTTAAAAGAATGTATGCAAAAACATAGAGACTAGAATTGGGAAGATTGGTCAGGGGTTGTCTTCTTTTTCCACAAGGATATATTCATGCATTCTTTGATTTGAAATAAATAATTTTAAAAGAAACATGAAAGAAGAAATTCACAATTGGAAGAAGTGTTGGATTGAAGGAATTGGGACTAGGGTAAGATGAGATGTATCAAAAAATAAGGCAGTGAAAACATGTGTGGAATTTAGAAAGTTGCAGAGTTGAGGCTAAACAAGCCAAACATCAGAGACATTATTTTATCAGGAGTTTTGCAACATTTTTCTCAAACTTCTATTTATTATTCACAGTTGCTAATCTCATACAGTTAAAAATTGTATGCTTATGTTTTATGTGCAGCATCTGGGTATGGCCTAATCCTGAAACTAATCCCTAATCCTAAAATTCCCCTAAAAAATAAAATGCCAATACAACCACTGTCAAGAGTAGCTAGTCAACCAGGAACAGTGGCTATTGAGTAGATTAATGCAAAGACAACAGACTCTATAGTCTTTGTGCCTTATTTTTGCCAGGATGAGGATGAGTTTTGTTTTCACAAAGGCCTTTGGTTTAGTCTTTATTATAACACCAAAAATTGCATAAAGTCAAGTATATTAATGTTGTTTTCAGTGGTACTTGCAAATGTTTACAGATAATGGTTTCAAAACTTGGGACTCTGCAGCATCAGATGAAGTCGGAACTCCAGGCTCACTAGCAGAGTGTCAGAAAGAACTTTGTTAAAGAACCAAGGAAACAACAATTCCAGCTCAGCATGACCTCTTCTTTCATGAGGCCCATACACAAGGCAGGCACTAAGAGATGAAATTGTTGGTCCTGCTTTGAAGATACTCAGGGAAGCCCTCAGGAAGGGGCCCAGAGGAAATAAACTCTGCTTCTTCAATGTCTGCCACATCTTGTTAACTGCAGAGGATCCTTTAAGTGATATAAGAATAAATATATCACGACAAATCAATATTTTTTCACCTCCAAAATATTTTAAGTCATAAAAGACACCTGGAAGTTGAGCTGAGTATTTTAAGGTGGATGGCCCTTCTGAATTGTTGGCATGGTATACAATGTTGGCATTGTTGGCATAGTATATAATGACAAAGAATGAAGCATAAAACAGGCAGTTATTGGGTGGATCAGGGCCCCAGCAATTCATTGACACTATCACAATCGTTCTTGAAATCATTTCCTTCAGGAAACCTTACCTTTTGGTATGATAGGAGAAGGGAAAGAAATGGTAATATTTTGAGGAGCTGGGAATCATGTGGAATTTTTTTTCCCGTCCTCAAGTTCTGGAAGGAAACCAAGAAAAAGCCCCAATATTTTCTCCCCTGTCCTCATGCTACGAAGACCCACTGGGCCCCCATGTCCTATTCTTGTTGACCACATCTCAGTCCCTCTAGATTTTCTGCTCCCTTGTGGCTTCTTGAGACATTCTGGTGGGATTCTTGTCTTGTGCTGTCATGGGCCAGGTCACTAACAGCAAAGCCTGGGACAAGAAGTCTTATTCAAGTGATTCATTGGGCGATAAATCTCAGGAGAAGGAGAACGAGAATAGTATGATAGGATGGAAGGATAAAGTCATCAAGGGTGCGCCCATCTGGAGGGGCGAGAAGTGACTCTGTTGGCCAAGGGTGGCAGTCAGCTGTGAGCACCACGGTTCTCAGCAGCCAGAGGCAGGTTCACGGGATGAGTAAAGGGATATGAATGCGGCCCCAACCGCACGTACTGCTCACCCAGCCCTGGGCTCAGTGCCGAGCTTTCAGACCTGAGACTCAACCCACATCTTCCAGACGCACTCAGACGAGGATGAAAACATGGAAATAAATAATTCCTCTTAACGCTTTAACGTACTGTTTAATGTAAAACAGTGCTTTTCGGGAGCAGGAAGCATGTCTTTTATTCCATTCAGTAGACCTTTGTCCATCCACTGTTAGCTGACACTCTACTCAGAGGCAGGAAAGGACCACAGGGGAAGCAACTAGAAGAAGGAATTGAGACAGTATTCTTTGTGATTCTGCAAGCAATCATTATTATTCTACAATCCCTGGCGTGGTATCCCATGTCTAACCAACACGTACTAATCCTTATTTACTTGCTCAATGATTTTTTTCTCCTATCCAAGCATAGCATGGTAAAAATATCATGATAAAACACACATAACCATTTTCAGATGTTCGATTCCTGCATATTCCTTTTAAAAGCAGTGTTCTCTGCTACCAAGAATTGGACACAGAGTAATGGGAGAAAGGTGACTGCCACCTTTGACTTCTGTTGGGGGAAATTCCTTAGGATCTGAGTTCTCACCTCAGAACAAGCTTTCTGGATATGATTTTTGGCACAGCGATCTCAGGCATTCAGTATTTCCATGTTCGGGGTGGGGGAAGGGATTAAACTGCCCCTCTCTGAGCTAACAATGTTGGCACTGCATTTTGATTGTCCAATCTCCACACATGCCATCATCAACAATGGATGGAACTTCTGTTTGCCGAAAGAATATAAATAATTAAAATCCTGCAGGGAGCAGATTTTTATTTACAGGGCCCCATTGTCATTTTGTACCTGGTGGGACTAAGGCAAAATTACACGAGTTTATTAAAAAAACAAAAATTGATGGTTCCGGCTCCGGTCCTCTACCCCGTGGAATGAGATCAAATAGCAGCTGCACAGAAGCCAGGGCTGTCAGTATTTAAAGAACGATCAGTGGGGCGGGTGGGGAGCTAACTAACATTTGCTGAATGAGTTCTGGGAGGCGAGAGCTCCTATTGTGCCTGCGGTGTCCTGGACATCACCGCGTCTTGGAGTTCAGATGTTCACTCTCTGAAACGTTTCCAAGTCCAACCTTCGCCCTTGTTGGATGTTCTGTTTTATCATTCCCCTTTTTATTTATGATTCCCCACATTTCCTAAGATAGAGGCTTACACTGCAGAAACAGTCTAAAGCGTACCCCCTACATACAAACTGATCTCCAGATTTCCAGTGAAATTGCTGCCTTTGTATACTTATGGACCAACGTGATAACTGAAAATAACTTCCATTAGCACTATAAAAACTCCAGCTGATACCAAATGAATTTCATTTGATACCAGCAGAGAAAAATATTGGCTACTGAGATATTCTTTGTTCATGGTTATTTACAGTTAGCTAGAATCTATGTACAATTCAGCCAGGCAGAAGGCACCAGATGATTTCCATTCCTCGAGGATCTTGTGCAGAAGGACTTCCTCTAAAAGGCGGGCTCACCTTCATTTGTTGAAACACTGGGACCCCTCCTGTCGTCCCTGGTCCACCACAAACAAGGAAATGCCTAGTAATTAAATTCCCCAGAATAAGGTATAAACAGATGTTCGAGAGACGTGCAGTGTCGAGATTCTAACATTTCCCTCCCCACCTCCAATTCATCACCGACCCATTGTGTAAATTTTAGGAAAAGTCAACTAAATGATCAGAACATTCCCCAAAGCCATAATCCTGGTGAATTTTCAAATGTAAATATTTCAAATGTATATGTATCACCGTTACGAATTAAGTGTTAATATTTTTGTCATGTTATCTCCAGAATTTTACTTTTTGAGAAATACCACAGATACAGTTGAAGGTTCATTCCCCTTTTGGCCCCCGACTCCCAACAGGTGAAATCACTATCATGAAGTTGCTTGTATCATGTCCATTCTGTAATTACGCTTTTTAATATATATGTAAATATGATAAACGATTTTAAATGTCTTCAAATAGCACATACATCTATTTTCCACAAATTGCTTTTTCCATTCAACATTATGGATTTTTAATTTTTATTGTGAGTATACATAAGATAGATCCTTTCAACTATTTTTGTGTACAGAGATATTAAGGCTATTCACAATGTCGAGTAACCATCTCTATCCATTTCCAGAAGTTCTCCATCATTCTGAGCAGAAACCCTGTATCCGCTGAACAACAGTCTGTATTTCCTCCCTCCCTCGGCCCTGGAAACTGCCATCATTTGTTTGTTTCTATGAATCTGATTACTCTAGGAACCTCATATACCTTGAACAATGCAATATCTCTTTTTCCATTCAATTTCATTTCACCAGCATATTGACACTATGTTTTTTTATACCAGCTCATATTTATTCATAGTGATAAAAGCCATTCATCTTAAATAGTGTATAGCACTCCCATGTATTATAGACAAATATTTATCCATAACTCTACCGATGGATCTTTAAGTTCCAATTCTTTGCGGTAACAAAAACACTTTGGCGGTAAATAGAAGGGCACCACCTGGAAGTAGTACCCATTTTCAGCTTTACCAGAGCTGCCAAATTGCTAAGTCATTGCTCTGGCTTACATTCCTCCCAACAGCGAACCTGAGTCCCGCTTCCCTGCATCCTTATTTGTATCATTAGATTTTCATTTTTAAGTTTTGAGCACTTGATGTATGTGGAGTGCTATCTCCATGTTGGCATCTCCTAATAAACAGTGAGGCTGAACATCTTTCCAGATACTAAGCATTTATGCTTCTTTTCATATGAAATACATGCCCATGATGTTTACCCTCTTCTATATTATTTTTTGCTTTTTACTGATTTCTGCAGAGACACACCCATAGATAGATATTCTGCATAGTAATCATTTGACTGGTCTATAAATTCAAATAACTTTGTTAATCATCTCTATCATTTCTTTGATTTCTAGTTCATTGGTTTCTGATTCTATCCTTATTATATATTTTTCCTGCTACTTTGGTTTACCATAGGTTTGTATAATTTTGTTTTGTTTTGCTTTGTTTTGTTGGGTTGGATTGGTTGGTTGGTTTCTGATTTTTTTTTTCCATTTTCTTCATGTAGACACTTACTTGCCTTTAGTTTGTTTTGTGTTTTCTAATTTATGCAAGTAAGACTATAAATTCCTGCCTAAGAAAATGCTTTATTCACCCTGCAAGTATTGATATGTCATGCTTTGCTTTACTTAAAAGACTGTGCAGTGTCCCCTGGGCTGAAGTCTGTCTTTCGTTGGTTCCTTCAACAGAGACCCAGAGGCAGTACATCACCTTTTGCTTCGTAGATCTGCAAGTGTCCAGTTCTGCCCTGACTCTTTAACGGTAAGTGAGATATGTGGTTTTCCTCAGCTTCTTGAGACACTCTCAGCACTTCTTGTCTGTGGGAGCAGCAGCTGCTAGTGCGGGTGCCTCTAAGCACCAGTCTATGCTCTCAGGCACACTGCATAATGCTCTTGTGGTCTTTGACTTTCCAGTGTGCTGCATTGTGGGTATGGTTGGTTTCTTTAGGGCTTTTAAGTCCTCCTTTAACCTGAGGACTTTTCCCCAATATGGAAATGTTCTCTTCATTGTGTCTCTCCTCCATTCTTTCTGTTGTGCCAAAGAGCAACAGCTACTAGAAATACATTAGCACTTACTACTCTAGCCCAAGCCGTATACATTCTTTCAAAGTTTCCAGTTGATAGCCTTGTTCCATTTATTTGTAGAATATTTAGTCAATTCTCTCAACTCTACCTGTTCTTGTCATGGTGTTATGCCCTGACTGTGGTTTTGATCCCTTCCTTTCAGCCTGCGAACACTTAAAATACACTTACCTTGACATTATCCTTTATGCTTTTCTGTTTTCTTTGTGTTTGGATCTAAAAGTGTGCTGTCTGCTAACCCAACCCTTTTCCTCATAGAATGTGTCATTTCGGCTGTGAACTCATATTCTGAGATAATTTGTTTCCATGGGGATCCCTGCAGCTGCTTAGAGGAATAGCCGGGTCACCTCAGGCTAATTACATCAGAATCTCTGTGGATGAGGTCCAGACATCGGCGTCTCTTTGAACTCTCCGAGTGACTCGGGTGTGCAGCTGTGGTTGAAGCCATGGTACCCAGCAGCCCAGCACTAGAAACTGTTCTACTAAACGATAGCTCCTCATTCTCCCCTCCCCATGGCTCCTGGTATCTTTTAACTCACACTTTGTTTTTATACACTTGATTATTCTCCATACATACGTAAGTGAAATCGTAGTGGTATTTGCCTTCTTATGACTGAACAGTTTCATATGTAAGTGAAATCGTAGTAGTATTTGCCTTCTTATGACTGAACAGTTTCACTTAGCATGTCTTCAAATTAATTCATGTTAAAGCATGTGTCAGAATCGTATTTATTTTTAAGACTGAAGAGTATTGAATTGTATGGATATACCATACTTTTTAGCCCTCCATCTGTTGATGAATACTTGATTTGTTTCCACCACTTTTTGAAGAACCTCTAAATTAATTTCCTCAGGGACTGAAAAATTCTACACTCCCACCAGCAAAGAATAGGGATCCAATTTCTTCACATCTTTATCAACACTTATTTCCCCCCTTTTTAAAAAAAAAATCATAGCTATCAACACAGGTAAGGAAAGGTTGGGTACATTTTTAATTATTCTCCTTCTTTATCCAGAAACTCTATGTAATTTGAGAAGGAGGCACCTTTGTGCCATCCTAGACCCACATGGAGACTAAGTTTAACTTTTGAGTTTAAATAACGGGAATCACTTCACCTGAAGCACTTAACCTTTGGAGTAGGTTAAAAGATAATTACCTCTCGCCTCCCTCGGGGACTTTGAGTGGCCATTTTAAAGTAAAAAAGCAATGGATCAAAGGAAATAAGTGATACTAGAAGTTAACTGCAATGGATTTACTTGTATCATACATAAGTGAATTTATAGAGAATGTAATCTTCTACTGTGATATATCAGCCATTACCTAAGAAGATGGCACACTCATCACAAGCATAATTTGAAGAAGTTATTTAGAAAGGGCCAAAAGAAAAGAAAAACTGGAGTAAACTTTGCAGAACCTAGTATTAATTACCCTGGTGCTATTATCATGCCCAGGCCAAAAGTATGAATGCATAGTTACATGCACACAGGAAATGTTGAGAAGGTTCCTTGAAATGCTCAGTGATCTTCATTATGAGTCACAGACAGCCTCAAGTGACCTCACAGGCATGAAGATGACCTCATCTTCCTGCCCTCCAGCATCCTGCCAGGATCTTTACAAGCTGACTGGAGTGAAAGACAGAGGACAAGGATGCCATGGCGGTTGTACCTAGAGGTCAGCTGCCCAGGGCCAAGATGGTATAGCCCAAAGGAGGACAAACCCATAAGAAGATGGAAAATGTGCTTCGGTGTGGTTATTTTGTCTCCTTAAAGTCAACAAAGCTCCCAATGGATATTCCATGGTTTTCCATGATCCTCTAATTACAAATATTAACAGCAGACTGTCAGGTCTGTACTGTGCATGAATGAGCATATGTGAACCCAATTCGTACATTATCACTTGCTGTGCATGGTTGGACCAACTCTCCACTGATCTCAGTCAGTGTCTTTGAGACAAGATCAAGAGACTAAATTAGACATTTTGTACAACATCACAGTCACTCTTTCTGAAATTATCTCCAAAATTTAGACTTCGTAACCCCTGATCATCGATAGCAGAAATAGAACCTTTCTTCAGCTTTCGTCTTTGGCGTTATGGTGTATAACCAATCAGTTTTGTTAACTAAGCTAATGGGCAGACAATTTTTTAATTCCTGAAACTCTTTCACACTCTCTCCCATCAGTCTCTCCTTATAATACCCCTCAATTCAAATGTGGCCACGCAGGAAATGGAATTTAAGAAAACACAGAGATATATGCTACATTATTAAAAATATTTTTGTTATTGTTGCTATAGCAAATGAGAGAAATGATATTCTGGTCTAGTGAGCAGATTAT
Source organism: Hystrix cristata (assembly GCA_004026905.1). NCBI lineage: Eukaryota > Metazoa > Chordata > Mammalia > Rodentia > Hystricidae > Hystrix > Hystrix cristata. The sequence goes on along the minus strand of PVJO010002182.1, from coordinate 109,963 downwards.
AAATGTTCCAAGATGGAGACAGTGTCTTCTATTTCTCTTAAAATTCCCATTCTCCAAAGAAGCGGTTATATTCTCTACAAAATATTGTTGTCTGGCTAATTGATCTGAAGATGTCAGTGCAGCCTCTAAGAACCTGATGCAGCATATGTGGACACTTTAAATTAATAACTAAAAGGTGAGCAAGACATTATTTTTTTTCTTCTCATTACTTCCCCAAAATTTATTATAGTGATTTTCTGGAAACCCTGATATGAAAGCATGCAATTTTCTCAGTTCCCTGAAGACAGGACATTATGGTATAATGTACTCATAAAGAGTGATCTGTACATCTAATTCTACACATACTTAATGAACTATTTGGAACTATAAAATAAAAAGACTTCATGAATTGGTAGAAAAACTATATAAATACACAAAATGGAATCAATTTCTCCCTAAAAAGAAAGGAATGACAAATAGCAACTGCATTGGGCTAAGAAGTTGAAAGAGGATCTTCTCTAAATCTTCCAAAGAGAGGATTTCTATATAGAAATCTTTGTACATACAGCTCTCCATGTGTATTTGTACAGCAATGCTTTCACTACAGCAAGGAAAAAAGATGTGTCCCTTCTCATCAAGAAACAAACAAGCCTGGTGTGAGACAAAACATAGGACGGGGCACTAATCCAAATGCCACATCTGATGGCAGGCAAATGGGAGTGCTACAAGGTACAAATGCCACAATCACTCAGAGACCAGACATCCACAGAGGCGCTAGAACCACAGGGAAGGTATGGAGGGTTAAAGAAAGGAATATTCATTTGACTCATTAAAGAATGTAAGGCAGGCTTATTTTTAGGACCATCATGATAAGTTTAAGTGTGACTAATCAGCTGAGGTTTCTTCTGCTCAATTTGGTTAGAAATCACAGATTGGCAAAGTGCAGTTCCCTTGATATTAGTGGCTCTAGGCTTTGAGTGCCAGTGGCTCTTGGCCCTTAGTGTTACTACGCTTCATGACTTTTAGCCACCTAACAGCTCATTGTCAGTCAATACTTGTAGCCCCCCGAGCAGCTTTCTAAAGCTCTTCCAGCAGCATCTGCTGCCTCTCTGAGACTCTCCTCAGGTCAGCACAGGTCTCTACCAGTTTCTGATGGTAGCTACTGATCTCCACTGGTCTCTAGAGCTCTTCAGTGCTACAAGGTTCTGTTACCAGCTCTTTTTAGTGCATCCTGGTTAGCCACTCTGTCAGAGATAAGATCACGGGTAGGCAGCAGGACCACTCAACAAGGCTTTTTGGCACCTGTGCTCTAGCACGGCAGGTAGTACATAGGACGGAACCCTCCTCTCCTGACCTGAGGGAGGGTGAGGGAGCTCTATTACATAGAAGAGCAGCAGTCTACACATGTGCAGTTTCCTACATTTTGTGAACCTATGTGAGAACTTTTGGTGTCCTGACAGATGGAGCAGGGTCATCTGGAGGTTACGGGGTTGGGTCATCTGGGATGTCCCTGTTTCAAGCCTGCTGCAACCAAGGCAAATATCTCCTGGAGCAGCCACTGAGCAACCAGGACAGAACCGGGCTCCACGGCAACCATTCTGCACTTCAGGAGCAGCAGCTGCGTGAGTAACTGATCCCTGTTTCCGGGAAAATGGCAAGGCTGGAGCCCCGACATCAGGGCTTACAGGGAGTCTCCAGGAGGGCCCGCTCTGTCCATCAAGACCTCCTGCGGTTTGGAGATTTCAAGGGTGGCTCTGGCTCCTGCTGGTGCAGCCTGGAGGGCGGTGGACAGAGTAACCACAGAGGCAGTGGGAAGACCCTGGAACAAGCCACCCAGGCCACTCTCTAGGAAGGAGCAGGACAACTGTCAACTGGCTGTCAGGGAAAACAAAAGGCAGAACCTCCTCTCTCTTCCAGCTCATACAGACCCCTGCATCAGGGTTTGTGGCAGGAGAAAGACTGAAGTCAACTCTGATTATAAAGACAGTGGGAATTTATAGCTAAGGAGCAGGCAGGGGTTAGTGGATGGAAAGTACTAAGAGGCAGCATCAAGGATAAGAGAGATTCTGGCTAAACCCTCCTTGTAAGATACTTTCTGAAGATAGGTCAGATTGAACAGACGTCATGTAGGGGATGATGAAGAATAAGATGCCAGCAGATATTGAGAGCAGTCAGCTATCCAGAGTGAGGGATTCCAGCTAAGCTGACCTGGTGAGGTTCTTGATAAAACTGGGCAATAAAGAAATGAAAATGAAATCCCCAAGGTCAAGGCCCAGTTGAGAAGAGAGTTCAGAGGAGCCTGAAAAGGTTTAACCAAAGATATACTCTTTGTTGGGAGTCAGGAACGAGCACAGTGCTGCGGGAAGCTAAGTGGAAAGCAGCTCAGCGAGTGAAAGGGAGGCGGAAGATGGGTGGGGAGGAGATGGCCAGCCTGAGGCCGGAGGCGATGCTTCCGTTCACAGACTCTGGAGCATGACAGGAAGTATCTGAGCAGGGAAATAAGCAGACTACTGGGAGAAAATGTTTCTGCACGTATATCAGACAAAAGACTTCCATTCCAAATACGTAATCAACTCCCACAGCTCAATAGCAAAGGAAATCAACAATACGATTTATTTTAATGAGCAAAAGACTTGAAAAGGTGCATCACACAAGAGTATCTATACATTCTACAACAACGGCCAATGGTCACATGACAAAGTGCTCAACGTTCTCAGTCAGCAAGAAAAGGCAAACACAAAGGACAACGAGAAGCACTAAGAATGCACAGAATGGTTAAAATGAAATAGGCAAGCTCAAGTGCTAATGAATGCTGTGAAGCAGCTGGACTCGTGTATTGCTGATGGGACTGGAAAACGAAAAACGACTTCGGCTATTTCTCATAAAATTACATGTACACTGACCTTGGGACCCATAAATTCCATTTTAGGATTTTAAAAAATAAAAGAAAAAGAAAGGAAGAAAACATGTTAAGGGGAAAAAAACTTGTAAGTGAATGTTTATGGCAACTTCATTAATATAATAAAAAACTGGAAACAATTCAAATTTCCACTAACAGGAGAATGGATAATGGTGAGCTATCTATGTAGTAGAAAACAGACTTTAAAAACAAACGAACTCCTGCACAACGTAGAAGAATCTCAAAGATACTGTGGCTGGAAAAAGAAACCCAGAGTCACTGACAACGTTCAACAATTCAGTGAATCATCAAGGACCTGGGCTCATTCCTCTTTCTTCTCCACCATCCTTAACAGTTTGACTTTCATCTCATGGTCACAAAATAGCTGCTGCAGCTCTATATCACATGTCCATGTAAGAGGCATTTAAAAGGAACTACAGGGCAGAATTAGATACATCTGCCCATTTTTTAATCAGATTTCCACTTACATATTTTTTGCCAAAATAAGGTCACAAAAAAAATCCATCTGAAGACCACAGTCAAAATTTCCTCTTCTTAAGGCTGGGACATGTTGCTACCGGGGACAAAATCAGAGTTCTTTTAGCACGACAGGAGGAGGGATGGATATCATTTAACCAATTAACAGTGTCAACCGCACAATTACCAAGGGAAATGAAATGAGTCTAAATCCTCTGGGTTTGCAACAAGGAACAAACAGAGACAAGGAGCACGAATGACCCAAGTCATATTCCAGGAACTCACCAGAAGTTAGGGTACTTTTTCTCAGGCAGAGTCTGAGAAAACCCCTTCTATACCACAAGAAGAAAACACACGGCACGGCTGAATAAGATGTTTTGAAGCGGCTGTTGAGAAATGAGAAGCAAGAACCAAGATGGTGGCCTTAAAAAACAAGTTAGATTAAGAAATTCTAATGAAGACAAAACAAGGGTGTATTCACTTGGGTTGTGCTAACATGTTGAGCAGCTTAAACACCAGACCTTTATTTCTCACAGTTCTGGAGGCCGGAAGTCCAAGGTCAAGGTACCAGGAACCCTGTTCTTGGTGAGGGCTCCCTTCCTGGTTAGCAGATGGCATCATCTTGGCCTGTTCTCCATGGCACAGGTCTGGTGTCCCTTCCTGTTCTCACAAGGGCGATTCCCTGTCACACTAAGGACCACTTTTGTGACTTCAAGTCACTTTTATCACCCCCTCACGGGCCGTGATCAGATACAGTCACATGGGGGTGAGAGCTGCCATGTAGATTTGGGAGGGACACAAACGTCTAGTCTATAACAAAGGCAAACAGTTAAGTACTTACAATTCTATGTCCCACTTCAAATGACCATGGGCACTGGGACACTGTCCACATTGAACATTTAACCCTCAAGAGAAAGCACGTGGCTCGGAATGGAATTGACCCTACTCGAGTTAACAGGCTGGGAGCTGGCCCCGCACATTTCAGACTCTCCCATGCTCCTCTCTGCACTGAGCAGCCACTGTGAGCTCCCAACGCTGCCTGGAGCAGACGCCCTGTTTACAAACAATGCATTGGCTGGCATATAGCAGCCGTGATTAAGTTAATGACTAAGTGCTGTTTTAAGATGGCAAATATCTGAAACCCACATATCTCGCATGCTATTATTTGGTTCTGTAAATGTTTAGACAGCTGGCGGAAGTCTGTCCTGACACTGGCATTAAAATCCACTCTCGTAAAGTGGAGCACACCAGCATCTCACCCATAACTGTTTTTCCTCTCTCATGGAGGAGAGACTCCGGTGTGCTGTCCTGAGGTCAAGCCATCCAGGGCTCAGCCCCTGAACCTCATGAGCCATCGTTTATGTTCCATACAGCGAGAAGAAGAGAACGATTCTGTTGCCTCATAAAAAAGAACATGCATGCATACTGGCTGAAAGAGGCTTTAGCAATCTTCTAGGTCAGGGGTGTTAAACTCCCATTGGCAGGACCTGTTTTCAAGCGAAATATTCTACAACATCCCAGTCATTAGAAGAGATAAAAGTGGTGCTATTTGGCTACGTCACAGACACAGCCGATTATCCTAGTCTCCAGCGATGCCTTAAGTGCCTTTGCAATAAACGCCCCGCATCAAAAAAGCCTGACTTGGAAACTGTCTCCTCTGGTCTGTTCTGAGATTTCTTGAGCATCTTCAACTCCTTGTGCATATTGGGAAGTAGAATGAAGCCAGTTTCTGAATCCCGCCAACCTTCAGAATGAGAAGTCTAGAGAGACGATGGCACGATGAGAATTAAGACAGAAATTTTCCCTTCTTAGTGGAAGTAAGTTGTGAAACCTGTGTGCTATAATAGGGAAAAGGAAAACCTGTCTCAGAGAAAAAAGGAACATAAAAGTTGAAATAAAAATGGCTATCAGTGGATTATTGGTGAAGGTGGAACAGATGTGGATCCGGGTGTGAATCCAGGGAGGTACCTGGCTGAATGGTGGTAGGAGTAAGACGTCTGAGACCCTAGTCCCCATCATCTGCCCTTCCTCACCAGAAGCTAGAAGCAACTGCACCGAAGGTGAAGAATTTACAGAACACATTGAAATCCACCTTCTATGCTAACGCCTGTAAAAAAGAAGGGTGTAGTGAATTACCACTAAGAAATAATGCTCCCAGCAGGGGAGTCCACGATTACCCAAACCAAATCTTTCTTTGGTATTCTCCGCTCTCTCCTTTTGCTATGTCCCCACTTCTAAACACTAAAAACTCTTTCCCACCCAGGAGAAAATCTACCAGATGAATTCACTCCCACCTAGGATGGGGTAGTCATGGTCCCCACTAACTGTCAACTCTATAGAAACCAGAGGAAAGAGGGAAGCTGAAAATAAGGAAATAGAGAGTCTACAGAGGAATGTACAAACTCAGAATTTCCTCCAAATCGCAAACTACAAGAGAGGCCGCCTTCACTTATGGGTAACATAGAGACTATGTGGTGCTGTCTAGGGAGACTCCATTCAAACAGACCTCTGTGCACCTGCAGTATAATCAAGAGTTCAGCAAATGTTTATAGAGTTTCTCCTACTTGCAAAGCGCTTCTATCCACATCAGGGAGACAGAAGTTAAGGACAGGGACTCTTCCAAAAAGAACTCAAAATCCACTGAAAGAAATGACAAATGGACAAATCGTGGAAGGAGAAAAAAAGAGGAGTCTATGTTTCTGAAGAGGGACAGACCAATTCAGTTGGGGAGGGGATAGCATGAGCTATGACTTCACAAAGGAGTAATGTTTGAGTAGAAGCTAGAATGAGAAATAAAGATTTTTCCCACTGACTAGGAAAGCTTGCTGCAAGCCCAAACACATGTGCAACTGGCAAACTTGGAAAACGTTAGTGGTGTGCTGTAATTTGTCTAGCTACACTACCCCAGTGGAATGTGGAAGATATGTGTGGGAGTCAGGGACCAAGTCTGGGTGCAAATGGCCTCTTTAGGAAGCCGATTTAATGGTACAAACAACATACATTAGAAGTCTGAACTAAGGCAGCAGCAGAGGAAATGGCTTAAAGCTGTATTTAAGAGAGAAGATGGAAAGAAAGTGATAACCAAGAGGGTAGGAGTGGAAGAGAAATTGAAAATATCCCATGGGCATCACTGTCTTCCCGTCATGCTGAATTGATTTTCTTTCTGTATCACTATCTTTATTTGTGTGCTATCAGTCACCCAGGGCCCAAGCCAGAGACTTGGGAGACATTCTTAATTCTTCTCTTTTCCTTATCCTGACATTCAATCTATCAGTAAAACCTTTGAAACCTACTGCTGATTCTCTCTCAAACATGTTTACTCTTTCCCAACCCTCTTAACAAAGTTAAATTTTACTGAGTCTGTACTCCTAGAAAATAGCGATGATCAAGAAGTGTCTACACTTTTGTGTTCCAGGATATGATGGATGGCAAAGAACCTCCTTCCCCGTGTAACTAGGTAAGACTCACGGTCCCCCCACCTTTTCCCTGTGACACACCCACATACGGGCCCTTCAACTCCCACTCTTCGCCTCATAAACCACTGAAGGACCTGTCTGCAGATCAATCAGAGTAACACAGCCATTAAGCTGACTGGATCAAACTTGAGCTAAGCTTTTTTCCTTCTTTCAGGTCCCTGAACTTAAACACACACACACACACACACACACACGCACACACACACACCCCTGGGCAGCATAGTGCTTCCACTTAACATCACTTCTGGAAGACAGGCTGGTCTCAAAACATTTAATATTTCATTTAATATCTGACCACTCCACCTCCACCCATTCATTCCACGTCCCTACACTCAGTTCTTTCCTCCCTAAAAAGGGAAAGATTTTTTCTGCTTAATGGTGGATACATTTGCCTAGTTCATGGGCAGCATGCCGGGCCTATTGCAATAGTCTCCCTCTTCCCCTGTTGCAAAAATCCTTTCCAGCATACTCTCTCCTTGCCTAACTTGGATTCGTTTTGTTTGGCACACTGCATCGTCCTGGACCAAGACATCATTGTCTGTCTCCAGAGGTGCCACAGTGAACTTCAAATTACTCCAGCTGCTTCCCTTCTGACCGGTTCCAATTTGCACCGTTCAACACGACCCCACCTGCCCCAACACCCTCATCTCTTACTGCTCCTCCCTTGCCCAGGAAGCTGCACCAGGTTTCTTCCCCTCCTAAATGCACCATGCTCTCTTACCTCTGAGCCTTTGAAGATGCTCAAAGTGATCATTAGAGCCAGACTCAGATGTTGCACAGACGCTGGAATTGTCAGACAGGGAATTTACAGCAACTATTAATATACGAAGCCTTGAAATGAAAAAGCAGATAGAGATGGGGAAAGCTAGCAGAGGTAGGGAGACTCTCGGAAAGAATCAAAGGAAAATGCTACAAATCAAGAGCACCATAAAAAGCAGGAAGAATATCTACAATGAGCTCATCATTATCTTGAGCAAGGCCAAGGAACTAGAAGGACACATCACTATAAACTTTCCAAAATAAAAGCTAAAGAGAAAAAAGGATGGGAAAAAGGGAACAGAATATCCAAGAGCTGTAGATACGTATCGTTAGGGGGAGAGATCGACGGCTACGAGATAGCAGAGATACCTGCGGTATGTGTAGGACCTGGAACACTAAAAGAACATGCGGGAGAAAATAAATCTAAAGGCTGAAAACTTTCCAAAATTAGTGATAGATCCCAAAACACACATGCAGGAATTTCTGAAAACACTAAACAGTATTAACACTAAAACACCAGTATACTCCAGGCCTACCTTACTCAAACTGCATAAAATCAAGACAAAGAGAAAACACATTCTCTATAAAAGAACAAGGATAAGAATTACACATAAAAAAAAAAAAAGAATTGCATGCCACCAAGAAGGGAATGGAATGAAAGTGTTTGGAGTAGCAAAAACATCCCACCAGCCCAGAATGCTATCTATATCCAATGAAATTAACCTACAAAAATGAAGAAAAATGCATCACTGGTGGAACTGTAAAGTGGTGTAACACCCATGGAAAACAGTTTGGTAGTTTCTAGAAAAGTTAAAGTTAGAATCATCATATGACATAGCAGTTCTTCTCCTAAAAGAATCTAAAGCAGTGCCAAAGAGGCACTTGCATACAATCATCAGGGCGGCACTATTCACAATAACCAAAACAAGGAAAGAAATCAAATGTACATCAAAAGATGAATAGCGGGGGAAGGGAGAATAGAAGGAAAAAATGGAAGCAAACTTTTGTAAATAAGGAGGGGAAAGCAGTTAAAGGAGGGGAGGGGAATGGGGAAAAAAGAATCAAGATATATCACATACAGGCACAAATCCCACATGATAAATGTGATCACTATATATATCTAAAATGTACCAGTAAAATTCATTTTTTAAAAAAAGATGAACAGAGCCACATGGCGAAGTGCTCCTGTAATTCCAGCAAGCGGGGAGGCTGGGGCAGGAGGTTCACAAGTGTAAACTTAGCAGGGGAACCTCAGCAACTTCTCAAGATACTGTCTCAAAATTTAAATTTTTTTTTTATTTTAGAAAAGCCAAGGATGTAGTTCAGAGCAAAGGCCTTGGATTCAACCCCCAGTTTCCCAGAACCAGAGAGAGACAGAGAGACAGAAAGACAGAGACAGAGAGAGGAGAAATAAAGAAAATGTGGTATATACTTATGATGGAATATTACTCAGCCTTAAAAAGGAACATGGATGAAAACTTGAAAACTATACTAAGTAGAATGAGCCAGTCATAAAGGGACACATATTATAAATAATGCTGCTACATACCTATTATAATAGTTAATATCAAAAAACTTACAATACCAATTGCTGCCAAAAACTCAAAAGTTCAGGAAGTTTCACTGGTAGTAGAAACCCAAATAATATGGAAATAGCTGATTCTAGAACTGAGAGAAGACATCATATAGGTACCTGGAATATGTAGAAGGGCCAGAAAGCAGGGAAGTGCTGGCAGCACCAAATGTTGGTGGCATGTCAAAGACACAAAGGAGCTGGTGAAAGGAAACCTTCTCTATGGGGGAGGGGGTGAACACTAGTACAAACACTGTGGAAATCAGTATGGAGATTCCTCAAAAAACTAAATGTAGAAATTCCGTTTCACCCACCTGTATCCTTTCTAGGTATCTTTCCAAAAGAGTTGAAGACACCATATTACATTGACACATGCATATGCCTGTTTATACCTGCACAAGTCACAATAGCTAAATCTTGGAAGTGGCATATATGTCCATCAATAGATGAATGGATAAAGAAAATGTGGCATTTAAGCACAATGGAATACTATTCTGCCATAAAAAGGATAAACTTGAGTCATTTATGGAAAAATGGATGCACCTTGAGACCATAATGTTAGGTGAAATGAATCAGACACACAAGTTTAAATATCTCATGGTTTCTCTTATATGAGAAACCCAAAATATAAATAAAAGAGCAAAATAAAAGACAGATACTAAGAAATAGGGAGCTAGTTCTTTTGCAAATGGAAAGCGAACCAAGAGATAGAGCAGGAGGGGAAGGGGGTGAAAAGGGAATTAAAACGTGTTATGCATATGTACCAACTCCCCACGATGAAAATAATCATTATGTGCTGCAAACATGCACTAATAAAATAAAAATTTAAAAAGAGACACAGGGGCCAACTTAAAAGAAATACCAATACCTAAAGTGGGAACAATTTGAATAAGAAAATAAAAACTGAGGTATTGGATTATAAACCCAAATACATAAAACAAATATTCATGAGTCTAGGCTTATGTAAGTAATTGAAAAATGAATAAATGGGGAAACAAGTCTTGCCTACAGAATAAGTCCAGATCATTGAAGCGGGCAGCCTGCCTTCAAAGAAGAGGAGCCCAAACCCATCCTGAAGCGTGAGCTGCGGAGTGAGGGGTGCTCCCCCCGAAGAGCACCACGCAGAGAGGAGGAGAAACAGGGAAGTTCACAGCAGCACAAGCCAACACAGGCTCCCTGGGCCAGTGATAGACGGTACTGACTCCCATTGGTGATGCATCCCTCCGACATACCGGGATGACAAAAGCACTTCTCTCTGTGATTTTCCTCCCCAAATCCCATATCCCCAGGCTAATTATGAGAAAAGCATTAGACAACATCCCATAGAAGGTTATTCTACAAACCGTCTACAAAATTCCTCAAAACTATCAAGGTCACAGAAAACAAAGTGTAGGAAGTGGTCATAGTCAAGAGAACTAAGGAGCATGACAACTAAATCCAACGCTGTGCTCAGGATGGAGGTCTTGACAAGAAGAGGCCATGTAAGACCAGCTGAGGAGAGCAGAATGAAATATGCACTTTAGTTAATAATAGTATATCAACATTGGTTCATCAATTGTGACAAAATGTACCGCTGTGATGCAAGATGTTAATAACAGGGAAAACCACATGAGGATATGGGAAGACTCTGTACTACCCAAATTTTTGTCAATCTACAACTGAATGAGTCACTTGTAGGAAAACCGATGTACCGTGAGACCATAATGTTAAGTGAAATAAATCAGACACACGAGCTTAAATATCACAGGTTTTCTCTTGTATGAGAAATGCAATGTATAAATAAATTAAAGTGAAAAATGAAAGATAAATAATAGGAAACAGGGATATAGTTCTTTTGCAATGGGAAGAGGACCAAGAAATGGAGGGGGAGAAGAGGAAGGGATATAAAAAGAATTAATACATATTATGTAAATGTAAATGTAGCTCCCCACGATGAATATAATCTATGTATGATAGCCATGTATTAAAAATTTTTGAAACTACTTTAAATAAAAATTTATTAAAATCAGAAAAACTAAACTGATTTGGAATGTATTTGAAATATAAAGAGTATACTTCAGTCAGCGAAAAATGACATCAGATTTGAGATGGAAGAAATAACAATGAACAAAAATATAGATAAATATCAATACAAATAAACATTAAGTCTACACAACAACACATCTAATATGTATAGGGAATAGAGTAGAACATGAAAAATAGATGACAATAACATACAGCTTAGAAGAGTTTTAAAAGGTGAAAATATTCTAAAATCTCTAATTGTTGCAGAATACAGTAAACATGTTGATTAATTTAAGACTCTGATGAGTCGAGTAGGCAAATTAAATAAATTACGGTAGCTACTGTGAGCCCCAAGAATAGACCAGAGAATTACAATTCTGTCAGTTCTTCAGCTTTCGTTCAGAATCTAATCATTTCCACTCAAGCGCAAAGCACACTATACATAACTTCTCACCTGGGTGATCGCAGCCGCTTCCTAACTGGTCTCTGTCTTCGAGTTTATGCTCCACACAGAACCCGGGAACTTGAAAATTCTATAGAACTTAGAGTGCTCGCTCCAAGCCAATGTTAGATCTTGGTGCTCTGAAATAATTTCATTTCTTATTCAAAAGAAAAGCCGATATTACCAGAGTGGTTTTCCAGACCCTGCATTAATTGGTCCATTCACCCCCCCCACAGTAATCAGCTCCTTTCCTAACAGCGTTCTCCCCTCCCACCCCGCCACTCACATGACCTCCTGGCTGGACCTCTAACGTTCAAGACCCTCTCTTCACTCACCCTACACACTTCCTCTCTGCCCGGAGTGCCCCACCCCACAGCATCTGCATGATTCGTTTCTTGGTTTATTCAAAAAAGCAGCATTCCTTGACTTCCCTATTAACCATGAATCCCCCTCAGCAGAATTTGCTATCCCCCTTTCCTGGTTTCTCTTTACCACCAATGAACTGACCACATAATTTACAGAAACTGTGTGCTCTTGGATCCAGGCCTGCCATAAACTTTCCTATTTGAAATTACTGCATATCAATATGAAACATTCTACTCTTGACCAAGGATCTAAGTCCCTGTGACACAGGGCAGCATTCTTGATTCATAGCAAGGGCGCAGAGCTTTGGATGAGGGCTGCTGGACTCAGCTTTCCATGTCTGTCTTAACTTTGTAGGTACCAAGGAAACAAGGACTTGGGTTATTTGATGTGCCTTTAGCCTCAATGAATTCCTTCTGCCCAACCCTACAGTATCTCTAGCCTTTCCTTTGTTTGATGAGACATCTTATGATTCTTGGTGTGTGGTTTCCTGGATTGCCATGGGGCAGTGGACCTGAATTTGTCAGACGCCAGGTGCTATGGCCCAGATATGATTTATCCCTGACAAAACTCATGCTGGAATTTGACCGCCAGTGCCGCAGGTTAAAGGAGAGGCCTTTAGGTGGTGACTGGTCTCAGTCTTATGAATAGGTTCATGTTTTCTTGAATGAATTTGTTCACTCGAAACTTGATTGATTCCTCCAGGAATGGATTAGTCCTCGTGACAGCAGGTTGTGATAAAGCAAGCCTAGCCCCACCCCTCCCTCACACCTACCCCCCTGCCATCTGGCTTGTCCTCCATGAGTTGACACAGCATGAGGCCCTCACTTAATGTGGCTGCCTGGTGTTGGACTTCTAGCTTCTAGAACCATATCCAAAATAAACCACTTGTCTTCATAAATTTCGCAGTCTCAAGTATTTTGCTACAGCAATGCAAAATGAACTAAGACTCCAAGAAGCTTCTATGGTACTGGTGTTCGTTTTATGATTGTTCTTTACATATAAATGTTTCGTTCTACCTTTACATTCAGGTGTATTGATTATATAAGTAAACTCTGTCATCTTCTCGAACAGAAGTTAAGACTAGTGTAAGCTTTTCTCCAAAGTAGATATTCAAGTATAGGTGACATTTCAAAAGTCTCCACTGATTTCTGGAATGTTTGGTGGTCCCAAAAAGCAATACCTTCTTCCTTTGCTGATACCACCTGACTGTGAGTATCCAAATCAAACCATTCAGCCCAGAGGCTAATACCCTCTAGTGGGTGAGTGGTCTCCTCCTGACACAGGAGATGAGCTTGCAAAAACCCCACACACCTCATTCTCTTCCACTGTTTCTTGGCCAGATGTTTCTGCCAGATTGATTAGGCGCCAATCTCTTTCTGTTTCATATATCTTTAGTAGTCACTACACCAAGCTGTTTATTTTTTGAGGAAAAAAGTCTCCATAATTACAATGCCAGACATTGTGTACTTATTAGACACAAAGATGTCTCGAAGATAAATTGGGCACATTAGGGTGTTCTTCTGAGACTAGCTGACTGAGTTTAGGTGAACCATAGTGACAACCAAGGAGGGCAATCTTTTAGATGAGTCACATTGATTTGTAGAACATCTGTTGCCTTTTACTCAGAATTCATCATTTGCAGTTCTAGAGTAGTTTGTAATCTTTCTTCATGGTTTCATCAGAACTTGCCGACAAGATGCAGCTATAGAATTCCAAGGGTGTCCTTTCCCCTGTGAAGTAGAAAACCACTCCCCTTCCAGAAAGAATTAAAATTTTACTAAGTCTTTTCACATTTAGATTCTTTATGAAAGCCTTCCATAGGTCTCTTTTCTCTGGATGGGATTAACTAAAAATCATGTTTAGACAGCGGAGTTACGTTCATTTTGGCAGTAATAAATTATTAGTATAACAATAAAGATGATGCTGATGATAGCCAACATTGGCGGCATGTTTTCTACGTGATACCCTAGGTAGCTTCCTTTATTGTCTCGTTTACTCTTTATAATAATCCTGCAAATTGAATATCATTATGCTTGTCAGAGGGTAAAGAAACAGTGCCTGAGAGAGGCTGTTACTCGTTCAAGGGCATGAAGCTGAATTACAACTTGGACCCAAGTCTGTCTGGTTCAAAGTTTGCAGTAATTCTATCCATGCTACAAAGCTGATGCTCAGTTACAGAAAATCAGCCTCCCTATCTAGAAAGAAGACTCTGCTTTCTACTCTTCGTTTTTATAGTCAGTAGGACATTCTCAAGCATGAGGCATGCCAGGACTTCTGAATTATGCATTAGAGAGAATGGAGAGGAAATCAGGGTCACGCAGGACCAGTTCCCCAAGGGGGCCAACCAAAAAGTGGAGAACTAAGAGAGAAAGTGAAGCATCCTCGTGTTAAAAATAGTCTGGCCTGCTAGAAGCTCCCAAGGGGTAGCTGGCTCCCACCATGGGCTGAGGGTGCTGTCTTAGCTACTTTCCAAGTCTCTGGGACAAAATACCCAACTCCCAGAATTTAAAGGAGAAGGGATTTATTTTGGCACATGGTTTGTAGAGTTTGGCTAGCTTCAGAGCAGTAGCAGCATTGCGGGAGGGCCCAAGTGGAGGAAAGCAGCTCACTACGGGGGCAGCCAGGAAGCAGAGAGTCAAGGGAGAAGCCCACAAGGTAGATACAACCTTTTAGGACACACCTACACTCACCCACCTCTTCTGACCAGGCCCCACCTTCCAGGAGCAACTCTGCTACACCACCCTATAATCCAATCACCTTTCAAAAGCCCCACCTCTGAGTGTATGAGGCTTTGGGGAGGGGCCATCCAAATATACTGTAACACTGCTGCTGGGGTCACAGGTGGCTCAGGAAGCAGGCAAGACTAAAACCACAGCTGAAGGACACCTGTAACCTGAGCCAGGAGAGTAAGGAAGAATAGCGACTGACCTTCAGTTGGAGCGGATGAGGCAATTCTTGTTTAACATCTTGGAATAGGAAAGTGTTTGAAACTCAGCGTATGAAGAAAACCAAAAGCGATGGCTGGGCCTCAAAGTAGATTTCATCTCCTTCCTGAGCAGAAGAAACTGCCCACCTCCTCCAGCCCCATCCTATTCCCAAATGACTACAGAGTGGATTTAAGGAGAAAATGGCAACAATTCCAAAGTAAGCGGTCACTCTCATAATTGTCTGAATGCACAGAAATGTCCGCATCTCCACTGATGCCCTCCATCCTTCCCATCTCCACTTGCACCCCCAAAACTTCAGAAGCATTACTGAAAATAATATTCCCAACTCTGATGTGATATAAATCATAAGTCTTGGAACAAAGATATAAATATTACCATGTTGTAAATATTAATACTTCAAAAGACCAACTCAAAGACCATCTGGAGACTGTTCCCTTGAATGCTCCAATAATCACGACTGCTGTATCTGCATTGTTCTTATGCTTTCAAGTATTCTTTCATTTAATTACCACATTTTATAATATGCTTTCACAACCTGGGAATTGGTTTAATTATTGTTTCCTGTGTACATAGAAGAAAAGCTCTCTCCAGAGATACTCCCTGACTTGCCGAAGGTCACACGACCAGAAAGATCAAGACAAATGTAAATTCTCATTCTCTGAATGTTTTAGCTACTTTCTCATCACTGAGGTATGATATCTAACACCTACCGCTTAAAGGAGGGGAGGTTTATTTTGGCTCACACTTTATAGAGGTTTCAGTCCACAGTCGGCTGGCTCCAAGGCAGGTGACATGGCAGAGGGGTTTGGCCTGGGAGGCTTGCTCATAGCATGGAGTTGGGAAGCAGAAGGGGGGATCAAAAGAGGAGGGAGAGTGACAAACCCTTCCAGGCCACGCCCCAGTGACCCCCTCCTCCAATCAGGCTTCACCTCCCAACACCACATTTAGCTGTAAACTCATCAGTGGGCTAATCCAGTGGTAAGTGTCACACCTCCGTGACCCAATCACCTTCCAAAAGCACCATCGATGAGTGCATGAAGCTTTGAGGGGACATCTCGATATAAACCATACCACTGACTCTACAGCCCTGACCTGATTCTTTCCACAGCACAGAGGCCAGCTACTGCACCCACTCCGGGGTTACTTTTAAAGATGTGGCCATTTTTTCTGCATTAAGTAATCACCACTCTCAAATTTGGTGCAGCTATACAGCCTTGTTTTGGAAAATCCTTCAAGAAAATGCTAACCCTAGGGCTAGTTAAGACCTAAATGTGATATGTAAGCCATCGGGACTTCCGTGGTGCCCCAGAAAGAGGCGTACTCAGTTTCAGCTGTGGCACAGTCATTCTGAAATCACGTTCTTACGGCCTAGTGTGCCATTCCTTTTTAATCGCCATATAAATTACAGTGTCACAAACCACGAAAGCTGTGAAATTCTGAACCTGCCACGGAAATGTAACTCTAATGCATGTCAGAAGAAACCAACCTGATTCAGCAGAACCCCCAAGGGAAGCTACGCATCTGTCAGCCTGTCCTTTTCACATGAACGTCAACTACAACAAACTTAACATAATGGGCAGTGGTCACTTTTACTTCATTACCGATGCATCTTTTATCTGTGCATAATTCTGAGTAAGTTTCTCCATTCCCAATTCCTTATCCAAAAGTCTCTTTCCAGTGCACATGACAAATTGTAAAATTTATCTTCTTCTACCATCAACATACCATAAAATCTTTTGTAGTTTCCCATGGTTTCTATTTTTTCTTCCTCACTTATAAATAAGATGAAATTTTCCTTGAAATATTAATGGGATTAGATCAGTAACACAATTCATAACTTTGTACCTTTGGATAAGGTAAAACCCTAATATGCGTACATGAAGGTATTTCTCTCCCCATTGAGGTGAGTTGGCTTAGGATGAGAGAAAGAGATCGCTGGTTTATAGGATTCAATCTCAGAGTTCCAAGGAAATTCTAAGAACCACTGACCAATGAGAAGCAGATGACTCAGAGATCCAGCCTTTATGGCAACTAAAAGTAATCTGTCCTCAAAGTACACACAAGACCACACCTCCCCTTGTCTCAGTTACTTATGAAGAGTTACATAAATGATGCTTTTACCATATCAGGTAATTGTGATGTCAAACATGGACCTTAGCCTGGAAAGCATCCCTAAAGCTTTCAATGATTGATTACCCAAAGGTACTGATTCGGAGATCAGAACCTAGGTCTTTTTGTAGTATTGTAATAAATGTTCAGTAAATTGTCATTCCTGCCATAGCTTTTATTTACAAAACACATGGGATGATCAAAACTTACGTTTATGTTTTTTAAAATGTGTTACAGTAAGATACATTGCCATTAATCCCTCTTACACTACTCCCTCTAAATTCAAACACATCTATTCCCATTGTTCTTGCCGCTTTCTGAAGCAGTTCTGGAAGTGCTCTTTCATGAGTGTCTTCAAAATGTGTTATCAAAAATACGATGAATGCTGCCACCAACTCCCTTCAATAAAAAGGTAGGTTCGTAAAACCATTATGGTAAGGATATGGTAAGAATCCTCCAAGATGGCTCCTGTGCACTCCTTGTTTCCTAATGTTCACATCCTAACATAATTCTCTTTCTATGAGTGTTCACTGGATTTATCAAGTCGTTTCTAAGGGAAATATGGCAGACGTTATGGGAAAGAATTTGGAAAACTGGATTGCAAAAAAACCCAGCTTCCATATTGGGTGCCCCTTCCTTGCTCTCCCCCTTCTCAGGGAAGCCAGATTCCTGATGGAGAAGCCTTGAAGGAGCTCTCTAGCTGACAGCCAGCAAGAATCTGGCCCTCAGTTCAACAGCCCACGAGAAACTCGGTCATCCAACAATACCACGAATGCACGCAGCAGCACATTTTCTTCAGGCAAGCCTTCGAAGAGACTGAAGTCCTGGCTGCCACCTACATTGAAATTTTTGGGGAAACCCAACTAAGCCTCATTGAAATTCCTGAAAGAAGTTCATTGAAAGATAATGGATGTTTGTATTTTACGCATGAAGTTTTAGGGTAACTTCATACAGCAGGAGATATCTAGAACACTTGATTCTTGCCTAGCACTATGTGATAACAAGCTTCTCACTGTCTCGCCCAGGCCTTATTCCAGCTCTCAGAACAGGCTGGTAAACTTTGACAGGACTACTCCGTCCTTCAAAATGACTGAGGATAGCCACGGAAATTTCCATTGCACAGCAGACTAGTCACACCACCACCCCACCCTCTATTTCCTGGAGACTCGAGCTTCTGTGCCAATATCTGGGCTCAGTTGAGCCTACAGAGCTAGGGAAGCATGTAGCTAGTGTATGGACCAACCAAGGTCCTTCCTATTACAGAGACAAATCTTACAGCCCTCTCTTCTGTTCTCCTCAGCATTTCCAAGTCAGGTGGATGGCCAATTATCTTGCAAGATTAATCCACAGATTCAAATTCAATTCCCAGTAGCTTTTTAAGCTCTTTCATGAAGGTGAATAAATAGTTGAGATGCTCATTCATTTCTATGCTTCTGTGATAAGTACCAAACTAAGTACCTTAGGAGGGTACCATTGTTTCCATTCAGGAGATAAAATTCTTTTTTTAAAAAATGAATACGCACAAGGACCTATGGAGCAAGGAGAAAACAGCAGGGTGCAGAGACAGCTCCTCATGTTGAGCAGGGCCAGAAGGTGAAAGTAATTATGTTATGTGGAACTGAGTGTTGGCGAGTTTCATACTACGGACCAGAACAACTTCTATGATGAACGTCGCATCTTGTCCTTCTGTGAGAACAACTCTCTGGCTGTGCAAAAGTGTCTCTGCATCCATTAATGCCTCATGCTGAAAAGCCTACGGCAGAGAAAAAAGCTGAAATCTCATTGTACCCTGAACTCGGCCTCCTAAGATAGTGGAATGCAGAGAGACTCTTTACGAGAGCACAAGGACCAAAGTTTTATTCTCTTATGTAAGAGCAAAATCACAAGCAGAAAAAGATTTCCTTTGGGAAATGAATGTCTTTCATCCAACTATCATAAACACTTCTAAATACTCGGGTCCCACACCCCACGCAAGGTCCAAACACGGAGCCATTCAGGGCTATCTGCAAGCGTGAGAAGAGAACAGCTCTAAAATAGTAGGAAACAGAATTTGTCCATCCTTTGCACTGAAATCCCATGAAATAAGTAACATGGTCCATCCTCACCGAAGCTGTTGTTTTGTGACACAGTGTGTTCATGTGTTACGAGAACACAAAGGGTGACTGAGTCAGCCAGGGAACGCTCAGGCTGATCCTTCTAGAACTCACGTCCAGTGGGCAGAGCAAGCTGAGACAGCCACATCTAGGACGGAAGGAGATTTCTACAGCACATACAGATGAGATACTCATCTTCAACCAACACTGCTCTGCGGGATCTGAGACTGGAAAGAGGCTGGCAAAACAGAACGTGAGCCTCCAAGTATTCCAAAGTTCTCTCCTCAGGAAATGATGGGAAAGAAGTCAACCTGAGACGTAGGACCTCTGAGAGCACAGCATTAAAATATCCCGGTAGATTTCTGTCCTTGAAAAGGACAGCAAGGCCAATGAAAATGGTTTCTAATATTCCCTTAATGGATGGCCTTTCTTCACCCAGCTAAAGTTTCCTATTTTTTCAGAGACCATTTATTAGCTATGTTTTCTACTTGGAATTCTACATTAGGATTCTCCAGCAAATATAATATACAGTATATGTAATTGTAAGATGGGATTTATTATATTGGCTTATACAATCAGAGGTTGAAGGAACACATTGTCAGCAGGCTGGAAAGCTGGAGAAACCAGTAGCTGCTCAGTCCAAGAACTTGGAACCACAGAACATAAGGACCAATGCTGCAGCCCCAGGCTGAAAGTCCTGAAGTCCCCAAGAGTCCCTGGTGCAAGTCCGTACTAAAAGACTGAAGAATCCAGAGTCTGATATTCATGGAGATGGCAACAGAAAAAATTCACCAGCTCAAGAAGCACTGAGCATGTGTGCGTGTGAGATTCCCTCTTCTCGCACTTTTTGTTCTGTCTGGGTCCAGACCCAATTGGATGGTGACATGATGCACATGCCAGTCCTCTCTGGAAACACCTTCACAAACACACCCAGACATCTGCTTTCCTAATTGTCTAGGCTTCTCTCAATTCAGTCAAGTTGGCATCTCACCAACTTAAATATAAGGTGAGATCAAAATATATAGTGAATGCTTAAATTTTTAAAAAATTATTATATTAATCTCCCTCAAAATAGTCCCCCTCACTTCAAACACACATCCTATCATTCTTGCTGTTTTCCAACAGAGTTCTACCAGTCCTTTTTCACGTCTTTACAAGACGTGATTCAAAAATATTGTGAATGTTGTTGCTGAGTGCCATCCAATGGAAAGATAGGCTTGTAAAAACATGACGATGTGTCTCCATCCACATTATTCACAGGATCTGGCATTGTGTAACTTCTGTCTCTTCCCCAAAGGCAAAATGGTGATGAAAGTTAAACATTTTTTAATCAGCTCAGGACACTGAGGCAGCCATGACAGCACAACTAAAGACACTCACAAAAGAAGAATTCCATTAACTGCTTCAGAAAGTGGCAAGAATGATGGGACAATTGTGTTTGAAGCAAGAGAGAGTATGGAGAGGGGTTAATGTCAATGTGTCTTTTACTGTAGTAAATTTTAAAAATTTAAACATTTACCATCTATTTTTATAATACCTTGTGTCCCCCACCACCAGATACATACCCACATACAAACCCCCAGCCTATTGCAGATCCTTTACTCTTTCCCTTCAAAAATGCTCCAGATTAAATGTGTCTTTGGCATAGCTGGCAATGCAAAAGTGTCCACATACCACCCTCCTTCTTATACCAGGCACTGTGAAGCATATAAATCATTGCTTCCAATTCCCAGCCACACAATCATGTTAAAATTTTTATTCATTTAATCTCTAACTAGTCCTTTGAGGCAGGAAGGAGTAGCGACTCAGGCAGTCAATAAACCAAAATACCCTAAATCTCTCTTTTCTCTGCTATTTATATGCCCCTTTACACACTACATTGAAAGGCAGCCACATTCTCCCAGACTCCTTCAAAAACTTTCTCTGCTCCATACCACTTCCAGGTTCATCCTTAAAGAGGATGAATACCAGTCAGGTATACTACAGGCTCTGACTTGGTTATTGCAGTTCCAGTCAGAAGCCATGAAATGAAGGCCACATAACTCACACAACAATATTATGACCTCTTATAAAAACGAAATGACACCACACCCACTGGGGGTCGGGGAGGGAGCTCTGCTCCGTGGTTAGAGTCATGTGCCTGGAATCAAAGAGCGGCTGGAGTTGCAACTTATTCCTTCCTCATAGTATGAACCTGGGCAAGGTACTTAACTGTCTGTCTCACAGAGCTCTTAGCGCAGACGGCACACAGGAAATGATGATTACCTCCCAGCACATACCAAGCGCTCCATGAGTGATTTAGCATCAGGCCTTCATAAGTCTTTGACCTTGATAGGACACGAATGTAAACAGCCATGACACTAAGAAAAGAATTTCCCTGGACGACACAAGTGTTAACTTTTGTAATTTACAAGCAAGTCGGGCTCCCACGAACACCAGTTATCAAGGGTTGAGAAGGAATTTGAGAATAAATTAATGTAATGCATTCAGAAAAGTTTTACAGCTTTGCCAAGAGGTGTTGAAAATTGAAAGACAGTCAGACCTTTAATTGCAAACCATTTAGGTCCCAGACCCATGGCACCTAAACCACCATCATAACATCTGCATTGTGGCTCGTGGTTTAATGGATAAAATCAGATTTTTCTTTCACGTCCTCTATCAAAAATGGGGAAATCTGTCACTGTCAAAGGGAACGCTCTTGTCCAAGATTTTCTCTTTGCCTAATGAATTTGGTGGCCCTGCTCTCTCACCACTGTGCAGTCCAGCACATGAGACAACTGTAAGAAATAGTGGATGTTGCTACAGGAAAAAAAAAAAAAAAGCAAAAAAAAAAAAGCAAAAGCACTAACTTCCTTCATACAAAAGCTCAGTGCTGAGTAAGCTGTGTCCTGGAGACCTTAGATGGGCTTGGTCACATCCAGCAGAGAAGGCAGCACCTCGGAGCAGCCTCGGCCACACCAGTATTTCTGGCTGAGGCTGTCCTCGCTGGCTGTCCCATACGCTCCTATTCTTCTGGTCCCTGGAGCAATATGGATAAAAAAGAAGGTCACAACCACAAGTGACCTCACTGGAAGGTCACAGTTTCCTGTGAGGTTTTAGAACCTAAGAAATTGCCTGTCTGATCTAGAAATCCAGAGAGGTTAGGTACCAGGTCAGAGAGCAGGGTAGAAGGAATTCGCCCCACAGTACAATGCGCATGAGTGAATTCTTACTGGATGCTTCGATAGGGAAGACTGTAGCAATAAAAATCATCAAAACTCACCTGCAATGTAGCTTAATAAAGTCTGGCCCAGGTCTGCTCCAAACTGGTAAACCCTAGAAAGCCCTAGAGAAACAAAGCATTTCATTTCAATAAGTCTAAGAGCAGGCAGCCGGGTAAAAGCAACTAAGAGCAACTACCCACATCCAGCGAGGAGCTAAGTAGGGTGAGCTAAGTAGGGTGCTTCCTCTGTGCATGTGTAACCCCACTTCTCGGAATAGATCCTGATTGCACCCCTCCAGTGCTGAGTATCCATCAGAGGCCAGCATCAGAATCACCTGAGGAGGTATTCACCAAACAGAGGTCCACATCCCACCGCAGAACTACAGAATGAGAAACTCCAGGGGTGACGCCCGGCAATTCAGGGTGAACAGAACATCCAGGTGACTCTGATGATCGTTATGTTTGAGAACGGCTGTCTCAGAGGAAAAGTTTAAACTGAATCACTTTCACACAGACTATGTCCACATCTCACCCCAGTGAGTACTGCCTACCTAATGAGATGTTTAAAAACCACCCACAATGGGGTGGGGAATGCTGCTCGGTGAGAGAGGACTTACCTAGCCCTGGATTCAATCCCCACAGCTGCAAAACAAACAAACAAACTACCCAGCTGTTCTTGATCTACAGTCCACACAGCCTTTGCCTTACAGGAATTATATACATGAACTCCTCGTTTGCGGTCTTCCTGAAATTTTGTGTAAAATTGGGTGTACTGTGTATGTATATATTTTTGAGCAAGGTTCTACAGCTTTCATCAAATTTTGAAATACATTACCCCAAAGTAGTTAATAATATAAGGGTTTAAAAGAGAAATGTGCATTTCCTCCTCACTTTTACTTAATAACCTGGAGACTTCCTATAGAAACTGATATAAATACAATATTGAGTGCCAGGGATGCTAAAATAATATGACTCAACCATTCTTGATAAATATAAATATGGTTCCATGTATTTTAGAGTAGGGAGGGGGAAAAGAAGGATAACCATACAGATCTCTATTATTGTCATCTTTAGAAGCTATCTAATACCCTAAGGAATGGGCTACTATTTGGGGGTGCATTTTTCTTATCTGACCTCCATGCAACTCTGTGAGGTACATGCGGGCATATTATATCTAGCAATAATCCAGGAAGAGAAATTTTAATTTCCATAACAATCAGTCCCAAATGGCCAGGACTTAATAACGGACAACTTACAAATTTTTGTCCCTACTTCCAATTAATGACCAAACAGAGAAAGGCAAATACGCCCTCTACATTATTCTGCCATAAAATTACTCAAAAGAAAATTTTGATTAATTTGCAGGAAAATGTATACACTTTGAGATCATAACGTTAAGTGAAATAGACCAGATACATAGGTTTAAATATCACGTGATTTCTCTTATATGAGAAACCCAAAGTATAAATACACTAAAGCGCAAAATAAAAGACAGATAATAGGAAACAGGGAGATAGATCTTTTGCAAAAGGCAAGAGGATCGAGAGATGGAGGGAGAGGAAGGGGATGAAAAAAGAAGTAAGATGTGTTATGTAAATGAATCAACTCCCTACAAGTAATGTAATCATTATGTACCACAAACACGTATTAAGAAAAAAAAATTTAAACTACTTGTATTAGAACCAAAAAATATCATCAACTTGTACCTCTAGCCAGTCACGTAGAATGCCCCACTTCTAGTTAGCTTCTTCCAGCTTCCCCACACCAACAGCCTCCCATTAGGTTCTACATTAGGCCATCCCTTCTTCGCCTTAAAAGCTTTCCTTTTCTCTTTCTGCCTTCGAATCTCTGCATAAAACAAGTAATCATGGCTGGCTGTCTTGCTATAACAGGCTCAGAATAAAAAATCTCTGCTTTTTTCACTTGGTTGTTCTTCATTTATTTCCACAGCTATCATTTGCTCTTTGTGGTTTCAAAAGCAATGAATACCACTTGCAGCTGAACACTGCATGTATCTTCTGCCACACTTATAGGATGACACCCTTATAAATTCGCTTTCCAGTTACTTAGGGCAGGGTTTTTCCCAGAGAATTTTCTATAGACTCCACCAGTGCATTAGCCAGCTTTGCAATATCACAGCAAAATACTTCAGTCAGCTAATATATAAAGAGAAAATGTATATTCACGTTGTATGGCTTGCTCAAGATCACATGACTTGGCCTGACCTTCCAACATGGTAAAATATCATCCTGAAAAAGCAGGATCATGGGATATTGAGGTAATCATACACCAACTGCTATGATTTGGGTACGGTTTGTACCCCAAAACCGCATGTGCTTGAAGGTTGGTCCTCAATGTAATGGTATTGAAAGTTGGTAGGACATTTAAGAGACACGGCTAGCTGGAGGTGACGAGATGATGATCACTCTCCAGAAGGGAGCAGAGCTGGCCTCACAGAGTTGTTTCAGTCTCACAGGAGTGAGCTAGTCCCAAAGACAGTGATATGGTAAAAGAGTGACTGTAGCCTTCCTGCTGTCTTGCTTCCTCTCTGGTCATGCTCCATCATTAATTTCAATGTGTCAGCTTGACTTGAAAAAGCTCTGGATGTGTCTGCGGATGACTGACAGATAGGCTTCAAAGTGAGGTGGGAATATTCATCCACCAAGAGGCTTGTAACCTGGATGGAATAAAAAGGGAAAGAAGAAGGAAGTCTGCCCTTCTTCTCTGGAGGCTCCAGTCCTCACCATTGCCTTTGAACATTCATCTCGAGTTCCTTAAACTTCCAGCACAGACTCCAGCCTGCCAGCATGGACACTTCAACTTTCCCACACAGACTTGACTGGACACTACAGTGAACTCCAGGCCTCCAACCTTTGACTGCATCCTCCAGCTCTCCAGTGTGCAGATGGCCATACTGCAGTCTTCCACCCCTGATTCCACAAGCAGTCATTGTAAGCTTACCGAGTAAATCCTTTATATAATCCTATATATTTTATGTTAAATCTGTTCTTCTAGTGAACCCCAACTGATGTGCCATGTGACTTTCCTCTCGCACACACTCCCACCATGTAATGCAATCGGCTGTGCATCCTTCACCAAATGAGGATTCCATCCTGTTTGGACTTTCCAACCACCAGAATTATGAGCCAAATGACCCTCTTTTCTTCATACATTACCCAGCATCAGATATTCTGTTATGGCAACACAAAACAGACAAAGACACCTTGTTCATAGGTGTTCATAGACACCTTGTTGTCCCCCAAGGAAAGGCATTCTCTGCCCTCTTTACCTGCTCACCTTGTCCCCAAAGATACCAGAATATGTTTCCTTCTTCGCAGCCTCTTACTTGCACAGTGCAGTGCAGAAAGAACATCACTAAGTCATTTCCAGCCAAAGGGCAGGGTTATTTATAGTGGTCTGCACAAACTAACTGACATTGACTGAAGTGTCTTCCTCCAGCACAGAAGTGACAGGCTAATCATCACCAGCACCCTTTAAAGCAGTATATATCACCAGCACTTCCCCCAGGTTGCTCCTCCCTCCACATGGACAGGACCACACTCCTTAGCTCTCTCCAGTGATCTGCAGTCCACACAGCCTCGGAGAGCTCTCTCAGGTTTGTGCATTCCCAAAGATGAGGATGGGGAAACATGAAAATTTTGCAGTACTTCTATCCATTTATGATCTCTGTTTACTTTTTCTATCTGAACCTCGCCTCTTATTTCTACTGATAATCAGCTTCTAGAGCTGTTTCCTTTCCCTGGCACACAATCCTCTCCTGAACTTATTAAGTCTTTCATCTTTCCTGCTGAACTCCTGGAAGGTGAGACTCATTTTTTGTTCTTAAACCTCATGCTAAAGTGCCTCATCAACCACAGGTTAAAATTGAGCAACAACAAAAGATATTTATACTATATTATTCAGGTGAGTTCTAGTTACATGTTGTCTTATGTTTTACCTTTTTTACCCTTTTATGATTCATATACCAGGAGATAAACTAAGACATTACTATAGCTTCCATCTATAATATAGCACTGTTAGCCTTGCCAAGACAGTGCCCAAAGAATTTGGTTGAATCAATGTCTTTCTTGTACAGTACATATAGTTCTCGATATATGGAAAATAAACTTGCATGACTTTTTTAAAAGTTCAAATATATTCTCATCACACACCTGCCTATTTTCTTACTTTGTTCCCATATAAAAAGGAGTAAGTTTAAGTCCTCTCACACACTTAACTCTTACTAAAAAGAAATACCCTTACAGTTCTAGTCCTTGAAATTTAGAGTAATTGTATATACACATGCAAAATTTTGCTTGAAATGATAAACATAGCTAAATGTTTGAACCTCCAATTTCTACATCTGTAGCACCGACACAAAAACTACTCAGCAAGCAAGACTGCCCTTCCTTAGAAAGAAAGAAAGAAAGAAAGAAAGAAAGAAAGAAAGAAAGAAAGAAAGAAGGAAGGAAAGAAAGAAAGAAAAGAAGAAAGGAAGGAAGGAAGGGATCATTAAAGTGAGATTTCAACTTGCTGGTGGGTACATTAATATTGGAGGTCTGAAAATTATTCATTTGAGTTTAGGTGTGGTCATGTATGCCTGAAGCAGGAGGATTCCAAGTTTGAGGCCGGCCTGGGCAACTTGGAGAGAATTTGTTACATACAAACACACGTACATACATACATGCCTCATCAATCCTAGTCCATTGACCATCAGTCTAGACTAGAGATGACAAAAGTGTTTCGTAAGAAACTAAGTCTTAAGTAGTTTAGGCTTTTCAGACTACTTTCTGTTGCAACTACGCAACTCTGCTATAGTAGTTCAAAAGTAGCACAAACAACATGAAAACAAGTGGACATATTTAGGTTTCAATAAAGTGTCTTATAAAAATGGGCAACAGGCCAAACTTAGCCAATGGACCACAATTGGTCAACTCCAGATCTAATATTATACCACTAGTTGTGGTATAGTGACTTTTCAGATTTAAATTAAACTAAATGAAATTTATAACTCAATTCCTCAGTTGCAGTTGCTACATTTCAAGTGTTTGTTGACCACATGTGGCTAGTGGCTACAGTGTTGGACAGCACAAACACATAACATTTCCATCATCTAGAACAGCTAAATCCATCCCTCAAGATCTTCTACACTAAAGTTCTTTGGATAAGAGTGAAAAACAGGACATTTTATTCCTCAAGCTACTAAATCCTAGTCGTTTTTGACACTTACTCAATATAAATGATTTATAATAGCATCAAGTAGTGTGAAAGTTTCATATTCTGCACAAAATTGCCATGGTGTGATTTTAAGCAACATTTTAATTTGCACCAGGGACGAGGTGTTAAAAAGCATGTGCAAATTTTATTTTGAAAACTTACGAATGCAAAGCCAGAACTACCCATACAATGAAGATTATGGAGTTAGCCTGTATTTATCTTTCTTAAAAACCTTATGAAACTGAAACCTAAAACATAATAATTATGAATCTGTACCAAAAATGATGAGGAGGGAAAAATAATAAGCAAGACAGAAAGATAGCTAATGTAACCATGTCTGGGGAATGTATTATTTAAAATTACCATCTAATCTTGGAAGCATCTGACAGGAACTTTGTCTTATTATTACTTCCCATGACACGGCCGCACCTTTATGCCAGGATCTTGTTCTTTTTCCCTTAAGATATGGGAGTTAGAAGTGGGCGCAGAATGGGACAGACACACCTCCTTTTTAAAATCATGAGCTCCAAGAGTCATCAAATTATGACAGAAAAGCTGACAGAACTAAACAAACATGAAGAATAAGGAGTGGGGCTTTAAGAGAAAAGAAATGCCATAGAATTTCCTACTTGTTTATCAGATTTGCATGTGCTTGTATGTTTCCTGTGCATTTCTTGGTGACTTAGGTAGACACATGGTTTATTACCCATGTGTAGTTCCCTTCTGGACAGAAAGACTGCACATTGCAAGAAAAATGACAGAAGAGATCCAATGGCTTGGGAGAAGCAGGTCAGATTCATCCACTCAGCTAAAGGTCACAGGAAGTTCATCTTCCCTGCAGCCCACCTGCAAGTGGGTACAAAAGCAGCTGGTCACAGCAGCAGCTATGTAGATTTGTCCTCAAAAGTTATGGCCACTAATAATAGAAAGGAAGATCAAGGGTCTAAGCACAAGGCAGTTTGCTTATGTATTTTGAAGCCCACACATGATAAGAGATCAGAGAGAAATGTGCTCAGTTAAACTTGTCACAGAGGGGGTCCAACAGCCGCGTTCCAGACTGCATAATTTTATAATTAAAGATCAGGGGTGGCCAAAACAAATAGCACGACATTAATCAAGTCTTTAAAATGCTAGTGTACAAATCAATCTCTCTCATTTCAAAGAAACATCGACAACTTCCAAAAAGGCATCATCTTGTGCAAATGACATGCTATATTATAACTGTTTAATTAGCTCTTGTATCAAAATGCAGATGTGGCTCCAACGGGAGTCCCAACATTGCACATGGTGACAGCTGCCTGGACACGATTGTGGCCCCACTGGCTACACAACAGTCACCATCCCCAGTGCCTCGGAAAGCTCCTTTTATTCTTCAGCTCAGTTCTCCTTAATAAAAATGGTAAAAATGGGAGCCTCTTCACAGGAGTTTTATGAGATTTCATGTGGCTCCTGGAGACAGCGTTTGAAGATGAAGGCAGTGAATTTTAGACAAGCAAATAAAAGCAAGTTGGGATTTTAAAAAACAGTGCTTTTCAAACTTTAATGGGATACGCATCACCTTGAGATCCTGTCAAAATTGGGATTCAGGAGGTGTGGGGGAGGCCTGAGATTCTGTGCTTCAAAATAGCTCCACATGCTGATGGTGCTCCTGGTCTGTGGGTCACACTTTGAGTGGCAAAGCTAGTAGCATATCAATGCTCCATGATCAAGGAATGGTTTTTAGACACTGAACCGACGGAAGGTATTATTCTTTAAATGAAGAACTGCAAAATGTGAGGGCGATGTGAGACTTAAGTGATGAACAAGAATAACCTCTTCCATTTTCAGGCATATTTGAAGGACTGGGAAGTGGCCGTTTTCTGGGTCTGGCTTCTTTCTGAAAGCCACCATGGCACATTCCTCAAGGCCTGCATGGTAGGAAAACTGTGATCGCTGTGACAGGGAAGGGAGGAATGGGGAGAAGAAAGAGAATGGTTTGTTTCTCACATAATCGAGTTAGACAAAAGGATGATCCATGACTTCAAGGACCATTCAAAAGAATTGAAGGATTAACGAGTTCAAATAAAATTAATCTATCCAGATGCTTTCTCATTCATATCTATACTTTTCCTTGTAATCAACACTACCATATTCTGAGAAACCAGGTAAGGTGTTTGGATCTCATTCTTGCCATGTAGCAAAAAGTACTTTCCATTAAACAAGAAAGAAACAGGCTTTAAATACCACCAACCCTATACATCCATGCCTAGTTTCCTCAGGTATAATATCATACTCAATACTTAAAAAAATTGGCAAAATGGACAGAGTTGGACCTGTTTCTCAGATGAGAAAATTAGTTTGAAAATGACTCAGTACCGAGGTTGTGGTTCAGCTAAGATTCGCATCATGACTGCCAACCCCGGCGGGTCTTGAACAATTTCTTTGTTTTCTTGCCTAGAATCTTATCAGGCCCATAGCATAAGTCAGTTGTATTTACTCTCCAGATATATGTGTGTTCTATTCTCAAACACGAGAGTTATCTCTAAGAAAAGCTTTATGTCCCCCCTTTCATCAGCTTGTGGATCTGGCATTTTACAAAGGTCAAGAGGAACCCACACACACCCTCTAGCCCATGAAAGTATCTTCACACTTGAGTGTATGAGGACTTTGCTGCGATAGTTGAGAAATTTAAAGTTGCCAAGAGCCAACATCAAATAAGGACGTGATAAGTAAATCCACAAGACCAAGAGAGATGGTAAAAAGAAGAAATCAGTAACAGTGCACGTCTGAGATGCAGGGTCCCCCATGAGGTCGACTGGATGGGCAGCTTCAGAGGTGCCCATGTTTGGTGGTAACGGTGGCAGACGCACATTAGATTGTATTATCTGAGCGCATAAATGAATCACTCTGGTGAAAGCCAGTTTCCAAAGGGAAGCATTTCTTCTCTGTCCTTTCCAGCACTTCCCAGTAGAAGGATCAAGACATCGGGGAGGACCCAGGCTGGGCTTCTCTGCACAGTCACGACAAGGTCAGAACTCCAAGTCTCAGGTGGGGTCTCGAAAGACTACAGAAAGAGAGGGGCCTGTTCAAGGCTGTTCACTAATTTTTCTTCCCCTCTAGGACCTGAGGTATAGAGACGCGAGTTAATTATACCTCTAGATTTAGCATGTATAATAATCATTTTACTTGCCCTTTCTTTTCTTTATATCTCCCGCCACCATCGTTCCTATTTCCCTCCTCTCCACAGGCTTCCGCTGAGGTGTGTTGGAAATGCACCTTTGAATAATTTTATGGATGTATGCAAGTTGTCATTTGCATGAATGATTCTGTTCCTTTTTTTAAAATACAATCTCTCCAAAGGAAATGTTCCACTTACCACTGCAAATGCTCTCAGCACATTTTGGCCATTTTAATTGGGCAGAATATATGTGAAGGGAAGCAGAAAAAGGAGACCACTCAGGAATGGGGACGAGTAAAGGACAGGAGGGATTAATCTCCCTCTATTCCCAGTTTTGCCTGGTCTCAGCATCCGCCCTGGTGGAAGGTTTATCCCGTGACCGCCCGGAGATGACTGTGAAAGTAGACACAGCCAATGGAAAACCAGAGATGGCTCCCAGTGGAGACCTTGCCCATAGTCCATGCATGTAATTCAAGTATGACAAGTTATCCTAACAGGTTGACTTTATCTATTTCTCCTCTTTTCATCTTTTACACAATATTTTCACTATGAGAGCTACTTATTATTTTACTTTTTACTTATACAAAATTCAACATACTCAGGTCATAATTAAATAGGAAACTGTGTCACCATGATCAGGGACCTGTCAGAACTTTCCCATGAAGCAGACCATCATGGAAATGATAAAATAGAAATGTGAATAACATGTGAACCTTTCTTTTTCTATTGCCATAAAGACATCCAAGCCAAGTAAGGCGGGTGGGCTTCTGAGGGTTGGCCTGTGCCAGATTCTAACAGTTAGGCAGGAGCCCTGGAGAGCTGGCACCCAGTAATCTACATTTCTAGCAAAGTCCCTTGGGATCCCCTTGTGCCTGGTCCAGGGAATCACTTTGACAACCACTGCTCTGTGCAATGTCAGGATCCAGATTTTTTAAAAGATAAAAAAACAGTCTGGGTTTCTCCTCTCACTCCTTGTATGTAGCGCTGCATATACCATGTGTGACTGTTCTTACTATCTTCGTATGTCTCCTTTTTTGAATTCTCATGGTCCTCTACATAAATACTTAAAGCACAGTTTTTACCCAGTGCCCAAGAAAACTGTTATCAAAGCTCAAATATCTTGTGTCCTCATTTTTTTAATCTAGTCTGTCAGTTTTTAAGAGTGTTAAAATATCTCACCATGAATGCAGGCTTTCAATTTATTCTTACATTTTTATATGTGAAAGCTATGATGAAAATTGCAAATTGCTTTATGATTCTTCTATCTTTTTGGTAGGTTTTTCTTATTAATATAATGCATTTTTTCTTTTTCCTTCATGCTTTTACCCTTGAGTTATATTTTGTTATTTTAGCATTACTACCCCTACTTCCTTTTTATTAATATTTTCCTAGTATATAATTTTCTTTTCCTTTATTTGCAACCTTTCTGTATCATTTGGCTTTATATTTGCCTCTTGTAAACAGCTCATAACTGGATTTTTAAATTCAATCTGAGAGTTGTGTTACTCACACAGTTTGTGATTTCTGACATTTTTTTTCTTTTGCTCTTCTATTGTGGTTTTCAATCTTCTTTATTCCATTTTTACTCTCTAAATACTTGGAAACTACATCTATTATTTCTATTCTTTAAGTAATTACCTTTACATTTTTAACAAGCTTCTTTAATGATATATGAAAAATAATTGACATGTTTACTCAACAAGTATTCAGTGCCTGCCTACCCACCGTGATATATTGTCCTAGAGCAGGGATTTCACAGGGCAGGAAACTCAATAACCTCACAAAATTTCCAATCTACTAGGGAGCAAAGGTAGTAAGGGCAGTAATAAGTGTCTGCGGGTGTTTGCCGAACAACAAAGAGCCAGTGAGTGAGAGGGAGGGCACTGGAAGGTGAAGTCAGAGAGATAGTGAGAGCTATGTATGTCACTATTAGTCACTTCGGTCAGAGCGAGGCATTTGGTTTTTGCACTGAGTGAGTTGTGGACCACTGGAGAGTTTTGATCAGAAGACAGAGACCACCTGACTAGGGTTTAAGTAGGATTCCCAGGATTGTGGGGCTGGGAATCTAATAGAAGGAAGCAAAAGCAGAAGGAGGATGCTGTGGCACAAATCCAGGTGAAACAGAATGATGGCCTGAGTCAGAGTAGAGACAGTACGTGGTGAGAATTGGTCAGATTATGGCTATGTTTGGAAGGTAGAACCAAAATAAAGTTTGCTGGAAAACCAGGTTATGGAAAAAGCAAAAGAGAAGAAGAGTTAAGAATAACACTAGGATGTTTCAACTGAACAGTCAGAGGGCTGGAGCTTCTACTAACAGAAGGAAGAGCCAATTATCACAGGGCAGGGTGGGAAACAGGTTCAGGCTCAGGACAAGATTAAGTCTGAGATATCTATTATACTTCCAAGTTAGATAACAAGTGTGAAGCTACCGGTAAGGGCCTGTGATTTATAGGAGGTGGTAGGACTAGAGATAAACACACAGGTGTCCTCAGCAGGGAGAGAGCATTCAAGGGCGAAACTGAATGAACCTATCATGGCAGGCAGTATGGACAGCAAAGAAATGAGTACCAAGAAATGAGCATTGAGAAAGAGAACACATAAAAGTCAGGAAAGGAGAGAAATCAGGAAAATATAGTGAAAGAGAAAACAGCCAGGAGAACAGGAGGAAATTCAAGTATGTCCTGGAAAGCCAGGTAAAAAACAGGGTTTGCGTAAGAGAACGTCAAATTCTACTGAAAGGTCATATGGGATGAGGCCAGAGATTGGCCTTTTGATTTTGTAATATCACCAAGATCCTTCACAAGAATAGTTTTAAAAGAGGCAACAAAAAAACTGTGTGGAATTGCTTTCTAGAGAGAACGACCAGAGAGAAATTGGAGGCAATTAGAGACAATACATTGAGAGGGAAGGGAGGGATGAGGAAGGGGAAATAAAAAGGATTAAGATGCATAGGTCCATGTGAGGCAGGAATTAGGGCACAGAAAGCAGGCTGAGTAAACGGGTGTGGCTTGTCAATCTGAAGCCCTGCACCTGGGACCAATGAGAAATTGCTATCTTCAGTTCTTCTGAAGATCTCAAGCAGTTCTGATAGGATGGCCTAGACCTGACGTCAGCCTGACGAGTGGGAGGTACAAGAGATGGCTGCCATTCAGCTTTTGGCCACTGTGTTCTCTCTTCCACGGTGCTCCACTCTCAGCCTGCCTCGTATACTTTTTTCCTACATTTAATTGGCCCACACTCACTCTGAAGAGCCCATTTCCTTTCCTAGTTTTAATAAATGTAAAACCTCGCTACCTTTCATGCTTGTCTTGACCAATTCTTTATTCAGGACAGAAAGAACCTAGAAAACACCTCTAAAGGAGTCTCAGTACCCTGGAACCCAGTAACACATGTACCAAATCCCCAAGGTGAATATATCCACTCTGTATCGCAAACACGTATTAATAAACACACACTGGCACATACACCCACAAAAGAAAGAATTTTTCTCTAAAGAGGAACAGAGGAGGGAGGCCATTGTGGCTCAATTGGGCCAGGTTAATTTTTTCAGATGGGAAAAATAATGGCAGGTTTATATGTTGATGGAGAATATCTATTTGAGAGGAAGTAACCAATTTTTCTAGATGAAAAAGGAAAGACTTGATGGAAAGGAGGTAGAATATGTGGGCATATCTCTCTCCTCCTGGCAACAGATTTAGTGAAGGTGCCAGATCATCCATCTAGCAGAGTTTCCCATTTCATAGCCGTGATAGTTTAGAAATTTTAGAATATCCTCAGTGATTTCTAAACATAAATTTTTAATAGCAAATGTTAATGCTATTATGATCAAGAAATAATGCTGAGGAAAATACTATGCAAAAGCACAGTAGATAAAGCCCAGGCAGGCGCTGGAGCGGGGCCCACAGAAAGAGCCCACACAAGAAGCAGAAGGTACCGCACAGCTGTGGGGTCCTGGGTCTGAACGACTCCAGCGGAGAATCAGTGGAGAAGTGTGGATTTCTGTTAGCAGTGAGCTTTCGAACACCTGCACTCATTTATCGCACTGAGTTGGAATGAGATCAAATTATCATTTTCTGAAATAAACAGAACGCAGAGTTTCATTTAAAGCTACTGCCATGACCAGAGATTATTTCCAAAGAGCAGAACCAGAAGCAACCATGCTGTTTTGGGTTTCTGCAGCTCTTGGCATTTCAAGACCTATCAGATGTGATAGCATAGATTGTAATTGCTGACCCCCTGATTACAAAGCTGAGGTTCTAAAGGTCAAGGTCGAAAGATCATCTGCCACCCAGACGTGAGTGGGATACTGTCTGCTTAATGTTCTCCTCCTGGCTACCAAGAACATGGCACTGACCGCGGACATCGGCAGGGCCGCTCCGTCAAGCCCTCAGGCCAGCAGTGGCGATCCTCCTGCACTCGGGCGTTCTGTTTCCTTAAAGCTGAAGGGACGTGTGCTCTGGGTGACGGCGCAGAGCCGGGCACACAAGCTGTGACTCCTGATCTAAGCAAAATTGACCGGCCCGTGGGAGGGTCAGACGCAGCATCTTCAGGGGCTCTCACTAACTTGGTTAACCAGCCTGGGGAGTCTCCTCCTTCTAATTAAAATTACAAACAGGGTGCTTTTCTTGCTGCTTGTCCATTCCATGCAGGATAAAGAAACTGTTTTACTGCGCGTCACATTGTCCCTGATGAGAGTATGTCTGGGTTCGGTGGCAACACTGCTTCGGGGTTTATTAGAAAAGTAATGAAACCAAAGGGAGTCTAGCGTGTCAAAAAGAGAGAGAGAGGATTTAACAGGGACATTTCTGTGCAGAAGCTGAGGTTTTTCTTTCTTTTTTTTTTTTAAGGGTTCTGGGTCTCTTTTCTTTTCCAAGCTTATATTAATTGCTAATATGCAATCAGGAGTTAAGTTATTTTTACACCCTCATATTAAGAAGCAGAATATTCATAAATGTTTACCACATTGTTACATGCAGTATATAATTTCTTCTCTCTCCTTAAATTATGAATGCTCTTGATACATCACTGTAGGGGAGGGGTGTAAGAAACAGCCAACAAAAAAGGTAATCGAAATGGGTAGTCCCACGTTAGTGGTATCTCTGACTCTTTCCCCCACAAAACCCCACAACGGACAAAAAGACAGTGGTTTAAATTAAATACTATGTTCCGAGATCACCTGATTGATTCACTGGTGTCCTTGCTCAGGGTTCTCACATGAAACCAATAATCAACCAACCATTAAATACCGTTCCCTAAGAGAAGCTTTTAAATGGCCAGAAAGCCACATTTTCTAGGTTCTCCTCTAACACAGAATCATCACACTGATTTTCCTCTCCTCCTTAGTCCTGTGCCCAACAGTTCAAACTCATTTTGATTATCTCAAATAATAAATATTGAGTAAGAAATAATCAAATAATAACCAAAATCTTGATCCATAAAGAATGTAATACCTGGATGCCACACTACCAGGAATTAAGAAACACACACATTAAAAATCAGTAACCCACTTTCCCTATCTAGCCCATGTGCAAGTATTATCTATCCCACACAGTGTTTTAATTTTTAGTTGTTTACTAACATTTACAAACTGGGAGATTTCTTATAAATATGCTGGTTCTACCTAAAATTTTAGAAAACCTGGAAAAACTGGGTTCATTGATTCTCTTGGGATTTTCATTTTGCCACAGTCCTTCCCAATCCTGATGGTCCTGATGCTTTGTCCATTTCACTCTGTAAAGCAATTGAGCTTGCAGTGCCTTTTCCAAGTGCAATTCCTGGCCGACTGCCTCTAATAACAGAGGAACTTCAAAGACATCAATGGTAAAGTTTCATTTTCTTGTTCTGTTTCGTCAGTCCCTGGTCCATTCCAGCAATGGGATGACCTATGCTAGTCATTAAGACCGTACAAATTACTAAAACCTTGGGAGACAGGACTATAATACAGCAGAGTGGCTAAGGTCTAAAACTACTGACAATGCAAAACGCTGGCGAGAATGTGGGACAAGAACATTCACTCATTGCTGGTGGAAATTCAAAATGGGAGATAGTCTGGCAGTTTCTTCAAAGGGTAAACATAGATTTACTTAAAAGTGATTCTGGCCCATAGCTGGTGTACAATAAATTGTTTGGGAAATGAAGGAAGAAGAAAGGGAAAGGAAAGGAAAGACGGGGAGAGAGGGAGGGAAGAGGGAAATGGCAGAAAATTGGAAGGAAAAGGGAGAGGTAGAAAGAAGGGAAGTATACAGCAGCCCTCATAGGGTGAAGAGGCCAATTCTACATGTTCAGATTTCCAGAAAATTTTACATCCAAGATAAGATTTGAAAAATCGGAATCAGCTGAGCAAATAAAACAAATAAAGCAACCTCAGGAGGCACTTATTAAACATACTTTCTTTTCCTGAGAACTCAGCTAGTCTCAGATCCACCACGATTAGGTTCAGGTGAGTGAGTCTGGCTACCAGAGAATGAGTGGCTTGCGGGGGACCGCCATCCTGGTCTGCCCAGGACTTGCCAGGTTTTGACATCAAAACTCCTGTTTTCAGGAAACCTGTCTTCAGGACACGGAAGGTCCTAGTAAGTACAGAAGTCTGGGGAGAAACATACACACCCTTGGAGATGAGCCGAATGAAAATAGGAGCTGAAAGCAGTGCCGCATTCTTCATGTTAAACGGAAAGGGCAAAGGTCGCTGGCCTCCCTTAGCTGCCATCACCGTTTTTCTCCTGACCTTTTGACAACCTGATTTGTGGTTCATGGTAATAAGTCACCCAACTTTGGGTGACTTCAAGTGACAGACTCGAGTGTACAATGTAAATGTGTCGTAACTGGGAGCCTTCCCAGCCCTACTTTGCCTACAGGTTACATTGGACCTCGCATCAAGGTGTTGCTAGTTTAATATTTAACATTGTTAATGCTTAATACGATATTCAACTAGAATTGACTAGTTCTATTGTCATAAGCCATGTTTTCTAGGAGCTCAGATAATGGAATAAAAATAATTACAGCACCAACACCAGCAGGACCTAGACAATACTAAGAAGAAGGTACAACTGACTGTGAATTTTAATAGCATTTAGGAGGCCCTATAGGCTGGATTAGAGAGGCAAGGAACCAAAAGAGAGAGCAATGTACAATCTGCAGAAAAGTTTTGGATTATACCTGATGGAGGAGAGGATGTGAACACGTATTTGGAGACTGAATCTCACTAGTTCAGAAAGAAACAGGCCAGTATTTCTAAGTCAATCCTAAGTTATCTCATCTCCTCCTCCCCCACAAAAGACACCAATGTCCAGTGGATAATTGCAGGGACTAAATCAGCCTGGGCATACTACAGGAATGCACACAGGTCATTGCATGGGTCCTGTGTGAACTGTGAAATCAAGAAGGACAATTTCCTGCTTCAGAGTTGCAGCCACAGCGTCCACTCGGATAAGCCGAGTGGAGAATTTTGACAGCAGATGTGTTGGCCTCATATGATGGGGAACTGGTTCTGTCAGATCTTTCCAGCAATCATATTTTCTACAGTAAAGCAAAGGATGTGCGGAATCACAGCGGCACAGAAATGTCCTCTTAGATCTCACATACTTTTATTTGAAAAACAGAGTGTATATTAGTTACCTTTCTAGAGCCAACGGGTGGCAAGAGAGCAGATGTAATACGGGGTGTTTGTAAGTTACAACATTCACTCAAAAGCCAAACGCAGGAAGAGTGCCGAATATCTATCTGTGCCTGGAGACCCAAAAGATCCAACCAAGGGCTGGGAGCCCACAGCACTGTTTCCTGTACGTACGTGTCTGCAGTTGATGGCCGAAGAAATCTTTACTGGAATCAGGATACAGTGCTCACAGCAGAGATGAAGACCAGAGCTTCCCCCGAGCAACAGCAGCCATCCTTAACGACAGCAAGGTCCCAAGCTCCTTCCTTGATGAGAACAGCCGAGTTCCTTTCAGGAGAACGAGCCGCAGCAGAGCTTCTCCTGGGAAACAGCCCACAACTATCTTCTGCTCCCGTTCTCCTTTACGTTGCGTCAGCCACGCTCCTCAGGTGAATCTTCTACACCCAGAACCACACCAACTCAGTCCAGCTGGGCGTTCAGGCTCAAACTGATCACAATAATAAGTCCACCACAGAGTGTCAAATCAACTTCTTGATTTCTATGAAGGTTTTAATGAAATATAAAACAGAAAGCTGTTGATATTGTGCTAAAATATAAAATAGACTTTGCTCATCTGTCTGCATATTCAGGAGACAGCACAAATGTAAATTTGGGCAAGTTTCATTCAGTCTACAAACCCCAAAAAAGAAGAAAAGAAAAGATCTTACTGCCAAGTGTCCCATACACATGTACATAACATTGCTAAAGAGAGGTTTGATTTGCTTTCCTGTGGTGGTAAAGCATTCATAATAAAAGTTTTTTACTTCTCAATTGACTCAAAATGTGCACATGAAACAGTAATACCTTTGGCCAAAGTGAGAAGAGATCACCTCCTAAAACATGTCCAACAAGATGCTGTCACTGGTACCCACCACTAAAAAGGTGTTAAAATGTCATCCCGCTATAAACTCCTATTTCCAACGAGTGGAACAAGAAGAGTACCCTTGTGAAATTTGGAAATACATCAAGGATGAGACCAGAGAAAAAGAGAATTATGTGCCATTTCTCAAAAGCTGTGTGATGACCTTGGAAGGGGCCATAGGAGCCGTGAAATGGACAAACTGTGCTCTGTTGTCCACTGCTGAGTGTAAACAGGCACTAAAAGCCATTCAGAAGAACAAAGACTTCTCTTTCAAACATGACTGTGTCGGAGCTTCAAAAAAGAGTAGTCAGTTTAAACAATTGAGACTCTCGGTTTCTTCACTATGACTATGATTTATTTGGAATTTTACTTCAATTTCACAAGTCCAAATCATCTCTGAACTTTAGGTGCATTTTCCCTGAGAAAGAGCATATTAGCTTATTTTGG
The DNA here is from genome assembly GCA_004026905.1 of Hystrix cristata. Classification (NCBI taxonomy): domain Eukaryota; kingdom Metazoa; phylum Chordata; class Mammalia; order Rodentia; family Hystricidae; genus Hystrix; species Hystrix cristata. Next base: position 70,302 of record PVJO010002182.1, on the reverse strand, counting down.
CATTCAGGACACTTTAGTGTTCTGAAATGTCCCACACTTAAGCACGAATGACCTACATGGTGAATTTATGGATGCGAAGGGACCCAGTGACAAATAGCTGCCCTGTCATCGGAACTCTGAGACACAAAGGGAATGGGCATTTGGAAAGAGATGAAAATTAATTCCAAGTCTCAACATCTACCATTCTAGTAGATCAAGTCCTAAGGATTTCCTACTCAAATTCTTCAGCTGAGAAGATTCTTAGCTTGATGCCAACACGTCAGGTCGACATAAGGAATCAGTGTCATGTAGGTCTGATAAGAGAAGAGCTATAGCCATTGGTGAAGCCGACATGTGGCTGTTTAGCGCTTTCCCACAGCATCAAAGACAAAAAAGGAGGTCTGATGATTGGGCAGATCAAAAAAGTAGCATCAGAAAAGGAAACAGAAAGTAAATCAGTCTACTATACTATGGAACAGAGAGCAATCTGTCATTATTCTTTAATTTAATATTGGTGACAGCTGTTTGATTAATCTCTTGTATTTTCATCCTCTTTTTTTAGTCTCACATTTATATACCTTGAGAATTCCCAATAATACATAGACCTAAAAAGTTTTAATATCTAATAAAGAGTTTTAAGACAGTTAAAATGCTGTATTACAGAACAGAAAAAATATTTCTGAAATGCTGCATTTTTCTCACACTTATCTTTTGTTTAATTAGTCTAACTATTAAACACTAATTGTCATATTGAACTAGTCCTATTACTGTTTTGTTTAAATTATAGCATCTCTATAAAGAAAAGTAAACAATACAGAATAAAATAAAATTTCAAATAAATGCCCTTTTTTCATATTTGTATGTTAAAGCAATCACACAGATGTGTATATGTATCTGTTATGCCGTTATGTGATGTTCTGTGAGTCACGTTTTGTACCCAAAACTTCAGGAACCCAGGAAGTCATAACCCCAACCCAGCCAGGTGAGGGTGTGGTGTCTACATCTAGGTATGGTTTCCGTGTGGGGAGGACAGAAAACAGCGTCAGGAGACACCCTGATGAGTGTTTCCCTTCATCCTCTGCACCTCCCACTTGGCCGCCTTGCCTGACAACCTGAAGGATGAGCAAGTGAGTGTGTGAGTGAATGAATGAACCCACTAGGTCTATTAAAAATGGGTTTCAGTGGGAGCAGGGCAGGAATAGAATGCGAGTAATGAATAAACAGGGTGCAATCCTGAAGGAATCAAGACGGAGGGAAAGTAAACATACGAAAATTTTTTATGTTGAAGGCAAAGAAATGAGGAGAATAAATGTGCAGAAATCTCAATGCACCAGCCTTTTCTGAATCTCTGTTTATTAAAATGTCTTCACAAAAACTAAACTATTCCATTCCATTTTATCACCCATTAATTCTTTTAAAAATGCAGCCAAGGTCAAACAGGAAAAGGCACAGAGGAGTCTTAAGTGCATATTACTAAGTGGGAGAAGCCAACATGCTAAGGCTGCATTGTACTCTAGGACTCCAGCTGCATGGCATTCTGGGAAGGACAAAACCAGGAAGACAGGAAGACAGATCAGTGGGTGGGGAGGGATGGAGGGTGAGAAGATGTAACACAGGAGTCTCAGGGCAGTGAACCGGTTCTGTGTGAGGTGATGATGGTGGACACATGACATTACACGTTGTCAAACCCAGAGCTCATACGTCACCAAGAGTGAGCCCTGATGTAAACTGTGGGCTTCAGCAACAAGGACGTCTCAGTATGGCTCACCTATTGTAACAAGGGGGCCACGCCAGGCTGGGGATGTTGACATGGGGGAGCTCAGGGGTATGTAGTGGCAGAGAGTACTGTGTATGGGAAATCTCAGTACCTTCGTTTTTGCTGCGAACCTAAAAGTGCTTTAGAAAGTAAAGCCTAGCCAGGCATGGTGACACAGGCATGGTGACACAGGCCTGTCATCCCAGCACTCTAGGAGGCTGAGACAGGAGGATCACAAGTTTAAACCCAGCCTGGGCAACTTAGTGATTTAGCAAGATCCAAATAAATAAAATTAAACAAAAGCTGTGGATTAGCTCAATGTGAAAGTCCTGAGTTCAATTCCCAGTACAAAAAAAAAAGGAAGCCTATGTTTTAAAAAATACACTCAATTTTCCAAAATGTAAAGTACATTTTGTAACATTTATACAAACACGCAAGATATGCATATAACATTTGTATACACGTACATTTTCATATACACAAACAAAACACATGTGTACAAAATCTCCTTCCCAAAAGATCACCATCATATAGGGTTGATTCTGCTGCTTTTTGTTTTCCTTTGTTTACTCTTCGCCTTGTGAAAACAACTCTGCAACTCCAAATCCAGGGCTTTCATAGAATCCATACTTTGCCTGAAATGCAATGTTTTATCTCAAAGCACGCCCATTTTTTAATACGTTGCCAATCACTTTATTTCCTGGGCATCTCTAAATTTATATTTTATGCCACACTGCAATTAAATCTTCTTCAACGAATACAGTGCAGCAGCATCCAGGGGCAGGAAGAGATGCACTGACTCACAGGCGATAAAAATTCACAGGCAAGCCACAGATGCAGCAGAGTGAGAATTACCGCACCAGCAGGAACTGCAGATAAAAGGGGATTACAGGGGATGAGATGCAGTAATTGACTAGAAGTCACTGAAAAATACCAGATGGATGTCACTGCTCTCTATAAGTCTAATGTGCCTATAGACTTTATTGAGCATTGCTTGAGGTTCACTGTTAGTATTTTCTTGAGTGTAATTGAAGTTTATTGATATGCTGTTATTGCCCAGTTTAGATGTGACCATAAAAAATACAGTTCAATGTACTTGTGTCTCCATAGAAATCTTGGGCTTTGCTGCTTAAAATAAAAGCTCATAGTAATAATTGCCATAATATTTATTCCTCTTCCTCCATTAGTCCTTTACGCGGAATATGGACAGTAACTGCTCCCGATAGCACTGAAATTGCAGGGGTATTTTCGGAAGTGATTGGTGCATAAAAGATCAGACATGCAATTTTGGATACTACCAAGGGAGACTTACAAAGGATTTTTATGTCAAAGATAAAAGAAAACAAATTTATATGCTGAAATGAGTTGCCATAGGTGGCGAAGTTGTATATTAGTTTTTGCGGGCTTATTTTCCATTTAGTTCTCAACATAGGAATGAGAAAAATAACTGTCTGTCCGAGCTGGAATAGTCATTCTGTAAACACAGATGTCTCAGATATCAGCAAAAGGCCTCCCAACGTAAGCAAAGGCCAATTCCCTCAGCAACAAACATTTTAAATTAAGTTGGAAATAATGGGTGTGAAAACAATTGCTTCTCAGAGCAGCAAAGAGAAACCTCTCCTGGGAATTCCAGGTAGGACTCAAATCTTATCACTGATGAGTGAGTCTAAACTGGTAAGAAGATGGTGGAAAGCCCAAGTCAAAGGGCCATGGGATGTGATTATATTTTCACAAGAGGAAATCAAATTCTGTTACAAAAGAAAACAATTTAATTCTGAACTTTGGTGAGCTGCATTTGGCAAAAGCAAGCCAAGAAAGAAAGTCTTATGGCCTAAGCACTGGAACCTAAAACTTCTCAAGTACAACAAAATCAGAGCAGGCAGATCCCAGTTGAAGGCTCTTGTACCCATACGCCTTCCTCAGGGACACATCCCACAGTCCCACCCAAGTATATTTGTATCTCTTGTGCTGCTCAGCTGCCGTGTTGAGAGAAACGTGCTAACAAGGCTTAAGTGAGGGCCACTTTCTCCACCTGTGCTACTGACCCTGGAGAAATCTTCCCCAAAGAGCCTTCCTTCATCCAAGACTGCCTGTATGGGACTCTCCTGGAATGTAACTCACATTCCTGGGCCCCAGACCAGACCACTGACTCAAACTCCCTGGGAATAATGAACATGCAAATATACATTTTAGTAAGCGAGCAGGGAAAATCTCATTCCCATAAAAATTGAGATGTACGGACTTGAGTTACAAAGACCTGGTTCCTAATGGAAGGCAACCAAGTAGAGGGGAGAAACAAATGCCAGAAAAACAAATCTTTTAGACATACGGCGCCTAACTCTAGACCTGGCACCCTTGTTTCTCAGTATGTCACATGTATGCATGCATGAATAAAAGAACTTTGAAGAAAAAGAAAAGGCCAACTTCGTTCATGTAAGGATCAACATATTTTTATAAATTATATCAAACCTATCTGCACCTATTTCTTATCTATTTGGGGAAAAATGAGTTCAAATTTGTAAGCATTGTGCTATTCTAAGAGTGAGATCACCGCGTGCTGGCCCAGTAGAACTCTGTACACTGGCTGGATTGGGACAGCCAAAAACAGGGTGGCAGAAGAAAGCAAGAGCAATGTGCTGAAAGCCCACTTCAGTGAGAACCCAGCTGAGCCTTTCAGAGGCAGCACAGAAAGACAGCATTCCTGGCTGGGTCCACGTCTTCTCCCTTTTGTTTTCATGCTCTTGACTATAAAACAAGACTCATAATACATACTTGGGCATATTGCCATCTTGCAACTCTAATACAGTTAAAAGAGTTACAGTAAGAACGACAACAAAAAGCCATATGGCATTACTAGGATTGTTCCGCATCAGTGTGCATTTTCCCATCTGGCACGTCTGTCTCTTTCCTCTTTTGTTTGTCCTCCACTTCCCACAGGTGCACTCTCACCTTCAAATCTGGATTTCAGTGTGGGACTGAGGTCTAGGTACAGTTCATACAAAAGCAAAAACCAAATTTGTCTTCGTTTTTGTTTTACCCCTAAAAATCATAGCACATTTGTTCGACAAAAGTTTGTAGTGACGACTTGGGGCTGGGTTGTCTCAGGCTCTGGAGGTACCAAAGAGTGTGAAGCACAGTCCACACCCTGAAGGAAGCTGTCCTAGGGAAGAGGGCTGTCACGGGCTTAACTGGGACCTCCTCTTCCCACAGCAGTCTTCTTATAAGGACCAGGGACCACTCTACTCCAGGACCGTTTCATTACACCCAATGACATCGGCTACTACCCTGTTTCCAAACAAAGTCACGTTCTGAGATACAGGCGCCCTGGACTTCAGCGTATCATTTAGGAGGACACAACTCAGCCCACAGCAGCATACTGTAAACATACTCAGTGAGTTGAAGCAGGCCAGGAAAGTACTCTATTAGCAGGGCAGTGGCCACAGGCCCAAGCTTTCCTGGCTCTCAAATACGTGACAGGAGTCCCAAGCAAACAGGAAGCAGCTCTATACCAACAGCAACTACAGTGACTTAAGCTGAGTCCAGCCTGCATTTAATCTCTCTGTCTCGGTTCTTCTCTGATGAGACCACAGTCAGGAAAATTCCATACCCCCAAGCACATAGTCACCCCTCAGGCAGTGCACTACTTGAGGTCTTACATGTGACCCGATCTGAAGCATCACAGTCGTTCAACATATCATCTCATTTAACCACCAGAGATTTTTGGCTGGAGACTGAGAAAAGAAGATGATGTGATCTGCCAAAATTTACATTCTAGAAGCATCGTGTGTGTGTCTGTGTTCATGCGCGTGTGTGCGTGTATGTGTGTGTGTTTGTGCATATGTGTGTAACGTTTAGAAATGAGGAAACCTACCTGGTACAATGAAGTGCACAGAAGAGAAAACTTTTTTGTCTTTTCAATACCACATTAAAAACCAAAATGGTCTTTAATCACATCTTCAGGCACTGAATTAATGCCAATTAATTGTATCAAATCCCACTCTTATTCACAATAACTACAGAAACCTCTTTGGGTGCTCAGAGCCAAGGCTAATTAGCTCCTAACATCAGCAGCCCTGGCGTCAGCCCCTGGACACCAGTCCGACATGCAGCTAATGAGGATTCGGGGGGCAGCCAGGGAGTCGAGTGAGCCACCCAGGCCTCGGCGGTGGCCTCCTTTCAACAGTGTGTGACGGTGACACTGGCCAGCCATCATGCAGACCCACGTGGACCTTGGGACCCACAGATGGGCTGGATGTCATTCTGGAGGGTGTGGAACGTGGCCATAATAAAATTATCATTGTTATTATCATTATCCTTTCCAATTCTCTTCAGGGTGGAATTCACTTAAAGCACTTAAATATTTATTGATTCAATGGGCATCCCAGTATTTCTCAGGGGCGGGAATGTGACGTTTTCTCATCCTCTCCTCGGTGTTTATTGGGCACTGCCTGAACACATGGCAGGGAGACCTGTGCTGGCTCTAATCAGGAACCAAAGTCCTGGCATTTGTACTGTGCAATTACGGTCTGTGGGACCCATTTTTCCACTTCTGATTTCCATGAGGACATAGTACCCCAAACCTTCCTAGCCTCCTTGCCCACTCCAACTCCTCCTCACGCAGGCAGAGTGGCTTAGTTGGTTGGTTTGTTTCAGATCTCCATGGTGTGATGCTAAATGATCAAAGATTCTCTGCAGAGGGAGGTGGGATCTGTCCTCCTCCTCTCATCTAGAACAAGCCGTCTGGGTTGTGTGGACACCGGCGGAAGCTGACATGCTCCAGAGGCCCTTTACAGGCCACTGAGGAGAAAGGAAGACCGCACATCTGCTCGGGGGAAGTTAGGGGAATGTGTGATTTCCCTAACTTGCAGTCCCCCAAGCCAGGCCGAGGCAGCAGCAAGGACAGACATTTCAATTTTCTCATGACTTTCTCTTTTCTTATTTACCACCAACTGAAAATTTAGATGAAGAAGAGGACGTGGCATAACAAGTGCTCCTTGAAGACGTGTAATCAGCCCCCTTTGATGTGTTTCCTCGGCCAGCCCTCTGCTCCTCCTGCAACAACGTCACTCAGGATTTAAAATGACAGGAGTGACAATAGCCCCAAGCTCCTTAATGAATCCTAACACCATTGTGGCATCTGATTTAACTTGTTTTACAGGTTAGAGAGAAATTTATGTTTTAATTATTCCCCGATAGCTCATGTCATAATAGAAATAATTAAAACTTCACAGTTGCAGCTTTTCCTTTCTTCAGCTTTTAATTTCGCAGTCTTAAAAATAGTTTGCGTCTCAAAAAAAAAAATGAAATATTTAGGAATTTATCTAACAAAGGAAGTAAAAGATCTTTACATCAAAAACTACAGTTCTCTAAAAAAGGAAATTGAAAGGGATATCAGAAAATAGAAAGATATACCATGTTCCTGGGTAGGAAGAACCAACATAGTGAAAATGGCCATACTTCCTAAATTACAATACAGATTTAATGCAATTCCAATCAAAATACCATTAACATACTTCGCAGAATTAGAAAGGACAATCATGAAATTCATCTGGAACCAGAAGAGACCAAGAAGAGCAAAAACAATCCTGGGCAACAGGAACAAGGTAGGTGGCATCACGATCCCTGACCTAAAACTATACTGTAAAGCTACGGTGATAAAAACAGCATGGTATGGCAAAAAGACAGACCCGAGGATCAATGGAACAGATTAGAAGACGCAGAAACAACTCCAAACACACTCAAATATCTCATCTTTGACAAAGGAGCCAAACACCCTCACCAGAAGAAAGATAGCCTCTTTACCAATGGTGGAAAAATTGGCTTGCCACATTCTGAAAACTAAAACTAGATACATGTCTCTCACCACTAAACTAAAATTGAAGTGGGTCAAAGATCTAAACATTAAAACAGAAACACTAAATCTACTGGAGAATAGAATAGGAAGAACTCTCAAAGACATAGGTGTTGGAAAAAAATTTACGAACAGAACCCAGACTGCACAGGAAACAATACAAAGAATCAGTGCTTGGGACCACATCCTATTAAAAGGCTTTTCAACAGCAAAAGAAATCACCAATAAATCTAGGCAAAAACCCACACTCTGGGAAAAAATTTTGCCAGTTGTCCCTCAGACAAAAGTCTGACTTCTAGAATATACAAAGAACTCAAAAATATCAAAGGTCCCAAATTTAAAGATTCAATCCAAAAATGGGCATCTGAAATGAATAAACATTTGTCATATGAAGAAATAAAAATGGCAAATAAATACATAGAAAAGTGTTCAACATCACTAGTCATTCAAGACATGCAAATCAAAACAACACTAAGATTCCATCTCACTCCAGAAAGAACAGCAATTATCAAAAAATCAACCAATAACGAATGCTGGTGGGGCTGTGGGGAAAAAGGAACCCTCCTCCACTGTTGGTGGGAATGTAGACTGGTCCAGCCACTGTGGAAATCAGTATGGAGATTCCTCAAAAAACTACAACTAGAGGTTCCATTTGATTTAGCTATTCCTCTACTGGGCATCTTCCCAAAAGAATTAAAATCATCATACCACAGTTATATATGCACAACCATGTTTATAGAAACACAATTTGTAATAACTAAGTCTTGGAAACAACCTAAATGCCCAACAACTAATGAATGGCTAAAGAAGATGTGCTTTTTCTACAAAATGGAGTACTACTCTGCCATAAGAAAGCATAAACTAGAGACATTTATAGGTAAATGGATGTACCTTGAGAACATACTCTTAAGTGAAATAAATCAGACACTCATGAGTACACATCGAATTGTTTCTCTGATATGAGAAAACGTAACTGTATATAAGGATGAAGAGGCGTAATAGATATTATATGAAAGGAAGATAATATTCAAAAGAGAAGAGAACTAGAAAAGGGGAAGAGGGGAAAGAAGGAAGGGGAAAAGGAAAGAAAGGGGAAAGGGAAAAAATGGAAAAACATAAATAAACCTGTTGTAAATAGGGAAGGGGAGCAAAAGGGAGGGGGGGAAGGGGGGGAACCAAGATACATGATACATCATGTACAGGTACAAAATAACTATGATGAATGTGACCATTATGTATACAATGTACCAATACATGCTCTCCATAAAAAATTTAAAAATAAAAAAATAAGTTTGCATCTTTTTTTTTCAAGTTTGCATCTTTTAAGAATTGTGAGAAAATATGGCAAAAATATAGACTATGAGACTTCATTATGACAAATTAGGATAGGGAAAAGGGAAAAAAAGAGGTTGAAATAATAGAACAAATAAAAAATAGAATTTAGGGGAGTGCAGAGGGTACAGATAAATCTGTGTATTAGTCTATTTCTATTGTCACAACAAGATATCCGAGTCCAGGTATTTTGTAAAAAAGAAAAATTTATTGAACACGGTTTTGGAGGCTGAAAGTTTGAAGAGCACAGCCCTCTCTGGCAGTGTTCCCCTGTTATGGTTTGAACAACAATGTTCCCCAAAGCTGTGTGTACTCATAAGCTGGGGTTTGGGAAGATGACTGAATCATGAAGCAGCTATGGGTAACTCACTGCTGGGAGATGGGGTCTGGTCAGGAAGGCGGGTCACCAGGGGTGTGACCTGGAAAGGTGTATCTTCCTCCCTACTGCCCCCTGTCTCTCTGCTTTCTGGCCAACATGATGTGAACAGATTCCCTCTGCTATACTCCTCCGTCATGTTGCTTTTGTCATGGAACCAGCTATCTGTGGACCATGAGCCAAAATTTGGTAAATTTGGGTCCCACTCTTTAAATTTTCACTGTCACATGTTTTGTCCCAATGACAAGAAAGTAACCAAGATGGCCTGTCTGCATCACATCATAACAGATGGCATCTCAGCTGAACACATGCGAGAGAGACCAAGGTGAGACAGGAAGCTAAAGAGTAGGGAGGAACTAGTCTAGCTCTTTTATAACAACTCAGGCTTATGGGAACTAACTAGAGTCCCGAGATAACTTCAGTCCCTTCCAAGGGACGTGCGCCCAAAGCCCTCACCACCTCAACACTTCTGCCACCTCAACACACCACCCTGAGGACCAAGCCTCTGACTTGTGAACCCTTGGGGGACAAACCACATCTGAACACAGCATCGTACTTTCAAAATGTCCACGAGAGCTGTAATCAGACTGTGTTTATGATGGATATATATGGATATAATTTATACTGTGCTCACTTCGGCAACACATGTACTGATGGATATAATTTCAGGGTCCTCAGAGACCAAATTATTCTTTGCTCTAGGGAAGAAAGGTGCACTGTCATTGATGTAGCTCTCAGACACATCTTAGACCCGTCTGAGAAATCACTACCTCTCTGTTCTCTCCCAGCATTCAACTCCGGGTACCAGACTGTGGCCACCCCAACTCTCTTCTAAGTGAGCCTTGTGAAGCACATGTAATGTATTTAGAGCTCCCATACCTTTAAAAAGATATATGTAACCAAGATCCTCCATCATAGTCCTGGTTTTCATGACCTTCTGCCTTGTTAGGAACACATCTACACAAAATCAGTGAATAGCTCAGACTGAAGAAAAGAAGTATAGCGACAAGGGCACCTAGGATGTCATTAACTAGCCCCATCAGTTCTCTCTCTTTCTCTCTTTCTCTCTTTCTCCCTCTCTCTCTCTCTCCCTCCCTCCTCAAACTCAACTGCAGGCCACAGCTAATGGGATCAGGGATAGACTACAGACCTAGGCTGGGCCAAAGCCCCTTCCCAGGAAATTTGAAATTGAGTGAAAGAGTGACAGAGAAAGACACATGTTGAGGCTGGATCCATACTAGGGAGGTCTCAGTGGTCTCTACTCTGCCTGCCCTGTAGGCAGAGCAGCAAGGAAAGCCAGTCTGCCTAGAGAAAAGAACAAAACATGAATGACAGAAAGAAGCAGAGACCAAGAGATGGGCAGAACCTTCTCTAGGTTTTTGCCAACAAACTCCCAGTTTCTGCAGTGAGTATCACTGAATCTCAGCCTCATCTCCACCCTGGAGTTCTGTGAAATATATCTCCCTGTGTCCTGTGGCAACCACCCCCTCTCCCTTCCCCCCGTTTTTGTTTTTTGTTCGTTTGTTTTGTTTTTTTCTTAAATTACTATTGCATATGCAAGAATAATTGACGCAAATTAAGCATTTAGCATGGAGCTACTGTAGAAAGTCCTTGGATGCACGAGTTGTGGCAAAAGTCCTAATGAACAATAATACCTTGCACTATCTGATGTCACTCTTCCCAGTAATTCCCTTGGAGCCCTCCTACAAACAGCTGGCTGACATTGACTTGGACATGCCCCCTCTCACCATCGCCAGGAAAACAACAGATCAAAACAGAGGAACTCAGACTGAAGAAACAGGTAGCTTTGTGCAGCCAGCCCAGACCATCAAAAGACAACAGCAACCATTTACATGAATCACAAGCGGGTCCACTCAACAGCTCTATCTGAAGAAAAAAAGTGGAGTGACGGGAAGAGCATTCTTGTTGCTCCATTGAAAAGTGTGAAAGTGGTCATTCAAGTAACACAGTTTCTGTCTTGAACACTGATGTGTCTGCCATGTGGCTAGAGATCAAAATAACTAGCACCGACAAGTAAAGCAAACATGTCTCAAGAAGAACACCCAGGGTTTCAGTTTCTGATTTATTTAAAAGTCTCACAGGTTGCACGCATTGTTCCTTTTTTATTTCCAAAGCCAGGAGTTGTCCTGCCTGGCCCAGGCCAGTGTGGCTGGGTCTCCGCTGCCCCCTTTGAAAGCATGTTTAAAGCAGAGATGCCCGGAGCTGGCCCTGGGCACTGAGCCCCAGCTGCCCCTCTCCTGGAACGCGGGCCGTGTGGCCCAGCGTGATGAAAGCCGGATCAGCATCTCCAGCGCTTTGATTTGCAAGAACAGCTTGACATCCATAGCAACGTGGTTAACGTGAAAAACACAAGATAAAAACATTCCATTTAATTAAAAGCCCATAGTTCCACGGTAGTATAATTATTACAAGTGCATTTTATGGCTGTCTGCATTCATTTTGGGTACATAAATTAATATGCAAATTACCAGCCCCTCTCCTGTTCTTAAGAAGTCCCCCTATCAATCTTCTCTCCAACATGTCAATGGTGTAAAGCAGAGCTTTTTAAATGCAAAATAAAATGCACATTTATGATCCTTCTGAAATCTCCCTTGGCTGAAAAGCTTTGTTTTAGATGAAAAGTGTTTAATTAACAGAGTCACCTGTCTCCGAGGGCCTCAGACCACAGAAAGAAGGCCAGCATACGTCTGCGGTCTTCAGGCTGCTCAGAATTAGAGATTATTTTCCCATCTCCAGGACCACCCATCAAGGTATTTGAGGTTAGCCATTCAGTCCAGCAAGAATGTTATTATGGGAAAATATTGCTCTGATTTACAGAAAAGCAAATTCCCAAACCACAGCCGCATGAACTTGATATTATTCACCAGGGAAATGCTATAAGGAATTACTTAGTGATGGTTTGTAGGTATTCAGAAGCTACTCTGCATACAGGCAGCAGACCCCCAGTGACAGGATAGAACGGGATATACAGTGCTGAATTCTTCTCCTTCTGGGAGAGTGCTGTTAAACTGGTTTAATAGGAGGATCCTACAAATATAATGCATCTTTGTCAATAAGATATGTCAGTAAGACTTTCAGAGAAATCTGTCTCAACTCCCTAGAATATGTATGTGATAGGTGAGCCCACTGTTTGAACAATCATACCAAGTTCATTCAAGTATCAGGGATTTAGAAGGAGGCCTGAAATCTCCATGCCTGGTACTGTCCCATCGATGTCTCTCATGCTGGCCGGAAGGAGGCCAGAGAGAATATTACTGAATGATTTACATTCATCTCAAAGCTAAAAGAGACACCAACTGCTTTTCAAATCATCTAAAAAAAACCGAGGCTATCTGATACAAAAATTTACAAGAACAGACGGACTTAATGGCTCTTTTTCTTTTTTAACATGGTTGCCTTTGAGTTCAGTAGTGGCTCTCAGCTTGACCTGAACGCCTAAATAATGAGAGGGGAGTTTATTGAGACAACAGTTATAGAATATAAACAAAATGATCGCAAGGATTTTGTCTTATTTACTGCCAATGTCAAGAAACATGCCTAACACATAGTAAGTTCTCAGTATATATTTATTGGAGAAGTAGCAAGTTTTCCACCTACATTTTTAAATTATAAATGTAATTTACAATGATTATAAAAAATCTGAAAAACACAATAGAGCACAAAGGTCAAAAAAAATTACCCTTAATCCTAAAACGAATCTATACTAATCTCTTCGTATAGTTCCTTTCAATCTTTTCTCTATACTCTTTTCAGGTGGTCAAAATAAACAATTTTGTATCATAATTAATTTACATTATAACATGTTATTTAAACACAACAGAGTACTACTCTGCTATAAAGAAAGATAAACTTGAGGTAGACATAGGCAAATGGAGGTAATTTAAGAACATAATGTTAAAGGAAATAAATCAGACACACATCTTAAATATCTAATGATGTCTCTTATATGAGAATGGAAAAATAAAAATATAGGAGGGAAGCAAAATAGATGATACATAAAAATGAATTAGGGAGAAGGCCAATATTTCCCCAAATCATCTATTTCACTTTTCAAAAATATTTTAATATATATGCTACTTTGTTTCAATTATACTACTAGTTTCTCTTAGTTCATTGAAGAGAAAGTTTTGTGCTTTTACCAGTTTCTTCTTTATAAGTCTTTTTTGTCCATGACTTGTGCTCTAAGCAACCACTTTGAAGATGATGCACAACTATTCTTACTCCCTAATTATTCCTTTAGGAAATTTTCAGTTTTTTTCATAGAAGCAAGAAGAGTACTTTTTATATTTTCTTGATTAATATCTACTTGTATTACATTAAAATAAAAATTTTAAAAACATTTTCAATATTGTCAAAATCTCTGTGATACAATTTGCACTTATATTTTGTAGGTTTGTGTGAGTTTCCTTAACCACCCACAGAAACTGTTTCCACGTGTTTTAAGTACAGCAGTTTATGAATGAGTTAGAATTTGCTGCATTTGGCGATACCTAAAACTTAAATGAGTTTCCTTATGAAAATACACCGGAAAGTAATTCTCCTTCTGAAAAGCCAGAGCCTGTTAAGGAATGTCAGAGAAGATTGTTAATTCTGATAAAGCACAAACTCTGGAGCCAAAGATTTCTGCCATCTACAAACTTGGTAGCTAGTTGGGCAAGTTATCTTTTGGCCAAGATGATTTCCGGGTTAAAGACATAGCAGTGACATGGGCTTTCTTGGGTTACTTTGGGAGGAAAAGGGAAATGCTGCCTAGACATGCCAGATGTGGTTTAGTATAAGAAGACTTGTAATTTTGTTCGTAGTGACTATTGTAGTTGCTGTTGCTACTGCCCTTATTACATGATCTTAGAAGCATGCATGCTTTCAAAAATCCGGACAGGCTTGACCACACAAAAGCAAGTGGAAGGGATGCTGCATGAGGTTGTATGCAGGACCAGTCACAGAATTTGCATGGCCCAGAGTAAAATGAAAAAAATAGATCCCCATGTTCAAAGCCATTCAGATCTTCAAGATTATAATCACAGAGGACAAAACCCAGTGCAGGACCCTTCTAAGGATGGGGCGGGAGGTATGACTCTATCCGGGTCACATAGGCAAGAAGCCAGCCCTATGCAGAAGCCACATAGAGGCTGCAGGGTTGCATCAGCAGCACTAATGGAACCCCCCTCTGGGAGATTGTTTTACACCCTGAGAGAGAACCTGGACAGCCCCACCCCACTGTGTGATAATGAAGCTGGATGTGACTATTGTGCTGCACAAAGTCACAGCAAGCCATTCGCAGAGCTCTGTGGCATAGCCTCCCGAAATGCATAACCACTCACTGCTGGCCAGAAAGTTCATCCAAGTCGGCAGAACAACCAGAAAGACTGGAGCCCTAACTCACGGGGAGCAGGGATTGCAGGGGATACAATAAGGACCAACTATGACTCATTGCATCCAAAGTCTTCTAAGTTTGGCCTCTGCTGTGCCTCTCCTAAGAGTTCCTACCACCTCTAGGGGTACAGTATTGTAACTCTTAAAATGGTCTAGAACATTCCAAAATATTCATTCAAAGTCTATTTGTTTAGTTCATTTAAACTGCTATAACCAAATGCCATAGATGAGTGACTTCTATACAACAGAATTTATTTCTCATAGTTCTGGAGCCTGGAAAGCCCTAAGTCAAAGTGCCAGTAGACTCTGTGTCTGAAGAGGACCCGCCTCTCTGGCTCATGGAAAGGTATCTACTGGCTGTCACCTCGGTTGGTGGGAGGGAAGAACCCCTATCAGGCACTAATCCTGTTCATGAGGACTCCATCTTCAGGGCCAAATCAATTCCCAAAGGCCCCATCTCCTCATACTGGGACTTTGGGTTTCAATATACAAATTTTTGTGTTTTGATACTGGTGATAGAACCCAGGGCCTTTGCACTGAGCTACATCATCAGCCCATTTATTTACTTTTTGTAATTTTGAAACAGAGTCTCACTAGGTTGTTGAGCTTTCCAGGTTAAACTTGAATGTGTGATCCTCCCGCCTTAGCCTCCCAGAGTGCTGGGATTACAGGCGTGTGCCACTTGATATATGAACTTTAGGAGAAACACAAACTTGCAATCTGTAACACTTTTCCCATAGCTAATAATTTCATTCAATGAAGAAATCAGAGGGACATTCTCTAGAATCTGAATCCTGCGGCTGTGATTATGTGAACAATAGGTGGTTATAACATCCAGCTGTTATTGTAAGAATGGCTGATTACCAACATTCACATCTTCTCTGTATTTCAAAAAAATCACAATATCCTTATATTTTCTTCCCCAAAATTTCATTTTCAGGAGCTGGGTGTAGCTCAGAAGGAGAGCACTTGCTCATTATGTGCAAGGCCCTGAGTTTAATCCCTAAAGCACGTGAGAGAAAGAACCATTTTTCCAGTCTTTCCTTGTGTTCAGTGTTTCAATCCAAAGAATCTGTAAGTGCTGCTTCATCCAGCAAGTAATTAAATCCCAACTGCCTACATCATTTCATACAAGACCCACTCCCCCACCCCAAGCCTGGTTCACACTCCTGCTTCCAACATGAGTCTTAATGTAACTCCGTCTCTGAGGTAAACTGAATCTTGATTTCCAAAGATATTCTCACCCCTGAAGTCATTGAATATTACCTTCCTTAAATGGTGAAGGAGATTTTGCAAATTAAGGATCTTGAGAGACTAAGATTATCCCATATTATCCAAAATGACCCTACATGTGATCACAAGAGTCTTTTTTAAAAGGGAAGTAAGAAGGTCAAAGGAGTAATTGGAGTGACTTCAGAACAAGGAAGTTGGAGTGATTGGAGGAAGGAGTCACCAGCTAGGAAAGAAAAAGGAAAGAGATTTTCCTCTACGGCTTCCTGACAACTCAGCTTTAGCCCAGTGAGTTAGATTGTGGACTTCAGGCTCCAGACCTCTAAGAGAATGGATTTGACTTGGACAGCACTCACTTGAAATGTGCTACAGCAGTAATGGGGACCTATTCTTCTTCTTCAAGGAAATCTTTATTTCGCCATCTACTTCCTATCACCTCATTCTTCCACAAACTTTATGAGCAAATTATAGTCAGTTCATGGTGAGTGATGGGGCAAGGATGGTTCCAGGACCTACTGTGCACACCCAAATCGGAGGATGCTCAAGTCCCTCATGTACAATGGCATGGTATTTGCATATAACATACACACGTGCTCCTGTATACTTGAAATCATCTTCTGATTACTTATAGACCTAGTAAACAATGCAAATGCTATGCTAATACTTGTTAGACTGTATCGTTCAGGGAACAAAAACAGGAAAATATCTTTATACCTTGCATCCAGACACAGTTTTTTCCCAATATTTTCAGTTCATTGTTGGTGAAATTTTAAGCTGTGGAACCCATTGATATAAAGGGCCCACTCTATCTCTATAAGCAAAATGAATTCTCAAATACATCTGTAAATATTTCTTATGGTAATTTTTAAAAATTTGGGCAAACATTCAAATTAAACATTAAATTAAACATTAAACATTAAATATAAACTCCTGTGCTTGGGTAATTCTTCAGCCAAAGTAAATTTACAAACTAAACACAAATAAAGTGACAATTACAGTATGATTTAAAAAATAATTAACTTGACTGCCAATGTTTCCTGAGAATAAATCACTAATGTTGGGTTTGATGGAAGAAATTTGTACATCCATCATCCGATTTCACTTACTATTGACTTCTTCCTTTGACTTTAGGCCGAAGAGATTATCACCAAAGATTTCACTTCCTTTTGTTGTTATTTTTCCCATCCTAGCACTACCCTACAACCTCACTCAGATCCATTCTGTTGATGGCCACATTATATTGTAGCATATTTAAAAACAAAGTACTAAAATACTCTGTCTCCACTTTTAACATATTTGAACTACCTCAAATCACTTTTCATCCATGTCCTAAAATGGTTTTGGCTAAACAGCCTGCCTATGATGGTAAATAGAATTGCAAACCCACCTTCAAACTGCCTAGCAGCACCCAGCTAAAAGATAGTCATCCAGATGGCTCCACATATTCCTTGATTAATTTTTCTTTAGCATTTCATCACATAAAGTGAAAATAGAAAAATGGTAAAGTCTCATAAAATTCATAGACCCTGGAGATTATAGCCATAGCCTGCAGGGGTCAGAAAAGTCATTTTGGGAAATTTTAATCTGGCCTTAGCTCACTGATGTATCTTCTTTTTTCCCTCCTCCACTTCAGCTGCTATAATTATTTCATTCTCATAAATCTTCTTTCCTTTCCTAAGGTGGCCCAGTTTGCTTTGCTTCCCTCTCTGTCTTACAGCAGATCCCACAGGCACTCATCTCCCACCTGGCAATCATTTCCTCCTCATCTGTGGTAGAGCCCAGGCCACTGATTGGACTGAGGTTTGTAATAAACCAAAGGCCACCTACCAGTTACCTACAGGAGGCACCATCCCAGTTTTCCCAGCAAAGGCACTGAAGAGTCTTGCTTTTTGCCCCAGGCTCCTTCCACTTCAATTGCTTACGGTGTATTTAAATGACCTACACCACATTATTAATTAATGACACTGTTCTTGACATACTGACCTTTACCGGAGGACACCCACTGAGAAACATTCTGACCATCAAAACAGGGACTGAATGCCAGTCTTTCCTCATCCTGCACATCAAATGGACTCTTCCGAGAGAATCTGTAGGTGTGAAGCAGCAGCGAGGGGGCAGCAGGTCGGGGCCTCAGCCTTGTTTGGTAACCTCTCTTCACTGATGTGGGGCTCAATTTGACTGCACTAATATGACTGCCACGTTAGTCAGCTTTCTGTTGCAGTGACAAAATACCTAAGCAACTTGAAGGAGGAAAGGTTTATTTTGGCTTACACTTTCAGAGGTTTCAGTCCATGGCTAGCTGGTGCCATTGTTCCTGGGCCTGTGGTGAAATAGAGCATCACAGCAGAAGGAGCTAACAAAAGAAAGCTGCTCACCTCATGGTGGGAAGCAGAGAGACAGTGAGAGAACCTAAGAAGAAAGAGCTGGGGCTGAGATACAGTCCCGAGGCCGCATCCCTTTGACCCACTTGTTTCAACCAGGCCCCACCTCCTAAGAGCTCTTTCAGATACGAAGTCACCGAGGGGTGACTCCACTGCTGAGGTTGCTTCCCAAAAGGACATCTTCCAGGAACCCAGCCTTCAACACAATATGCCTTTTGGAGAATATTGTAGATCCCAACCATAAAAACTGTCAATGTAATAATTATGAAAAAGAAATTCTTAAAAATATTATACAAGCATACTGTCTTAGTCCATTCCAACTGCTATACCAAATACCCTAGACCAGGGTAACTCATAAGCAAGACCAATTTATTGCTTACAGTTCTGGAGGCTCAGAAGTCCAAGATCCAAGCACCAGCATATTGACTATCTGGTGAGGGCTCACTCTCTGTTTCATACAAGGCACTTTTTTGGCTGCGTCTTAATACTATGGCATGTGGGGTTTCATTTTAACATGAATCCGAGGGCATGAGCATTCAGATCACAGCACACACTGTGACACATTTTAGAACCTGAATAAAAGGATGCCATGCTAAATGCTTAGAAGCAAACTAAATATTAGTTCAAGTAGAGAAAACTCTAGCTTAAATGAATGCATTTCACTTTTTGAGTACAGTACATCATTGTTTCCAATTCTTCACCTCTCCCTGTGTCCACATCCTTATCTTATGACTTTGCACCTCCTATTACTAGAGGCAAAGTAGTCCCTGCATCATTAAAGGTAATATTTTAGCTAATGGAATTTGGGAGTACATGGGAATATGCAAATTCTGAGCTAAGGCCTTAAGGAATATTGTGTCACTGCTCATCTTTCTAGAAGTTTCCAACTTCTGCCATGAAAAGAATATGCCCCATTTAGCACAAGAGATTGAGATACGAGGCCTGCAAAGGTTGCCTGAGCCCAGCTCATATGAAGTAAGCCCCATCTGCAATGGTTGAATCAGCTCCTCCACCAAAATTCGTATGTCCCAACTCCTAGTTGCATGCTACAACTGTAATCCGAGACGGGACATTAACATACAATGTGACTGGTGTCCTTAAGAGAAAGAATACTAAGACACAGGCATATCTCTGCACAGAGGAAAGACCATCTGGAGACACAGATAATGACAACCACCTGCAAGCCCAGCAGAAAGCCTCAGCAGAACTCACCACCTTGACCTGGCACCTCTAATCTCCAAAATGGCAAGAAAACAAATTTTTGTTCTTTAAAGCCCCCCAGTTGGTGGTAGTATTTTAATATGATAGTCCTACCTGGTTAATGTACCATTCAAACCACAGTGTAATGACTACTTTTCGGAGTCGTTGCGTTTCGGAGTTGCATGCTAAACGTTATCGTTGTGGTAGTAGTTAAGCATTATTTGAACTTCCACTTTTCATCCACATTCTCATGTCTTTTATGCTATAAAATATGAAGCCAAAAGTTCCTGGAGGTCAGGGGCTGTCTTTTATTTGGCTCTGAGTCTTCATAGCGAGGATGATATCTAGCTGTCAATAAATGATGGCAGAATGGTGAACTAGTGAAAGGAGGGGATTAGTGTACAAGGAATGAGTGAATGCTGTCCCTCGTTTTTAAAAAAGCTATCAAAGAAATACAAAAGATGAATAATGTTTAAAGGAAATTCAAGATTAAGTTTTAGAATGTTTATGAGTCTATGTCCAAAGAACAGAGAGTTGTTTTGTTTGTTTGGTGTTGTATTTCTTCCCCTCTCTGACTATGAAATCACATGTGCCAATCTCTGTTTCTCATCAGTCCATAATTATCTAGAAGAAAATTATCCAGTAATCAGGCAGCAGCAGGGATGTCGACAGAGACAAAAGTCCATGAAATGCAAGCACGTGACTTCCCTGAGACCTGAGTCTGCAGCACACACCACAAAGGAGATTGAAGGTTACAAACAGAGAGGAGTTGTCCATCACCAAGAACTGCACATGGTCCAGGGCATATTTCTGTGAGAAGGGACAATGAACTGATGGCAGCAAATGCTCTCTGAAGCAATGTGTGTCACTTCCGTCCTTTAGTAATCAAGACTGAGTCCCTCTGAGTTCAACAGTTTCATAACAATTTCTTAACATCATAGTATTCCTCTTAATAGAGTTTTGTAGCAGCAATCAACTCACAATCACGTGTGTAGACCACTGAAGAGAACAGACTAATAGGCAAAATGAACAGAGTTTTAATTTGTATTGTCTGGTGAATATTTGGCATGATGAAAATTGCAGGAAATTAAAATGGATCTATGTTAGAGTCTCATCTCTGTCACTTAGAAGTTGTGTGACCTCAAAAGAATTACTTAGCTTCTCTGAACTTAATTCCACATTGTAAAAATCAGTATTCTAATACCTGCTTCCTAGTAGGAACTTAATAAATCAAACTTTTATTGTTATCACTTTTTTCGTTATTTGACTCCACTACATAAAAAGAACTACTTCATGCAGTACATTTAAATGTCCATTTTCCTCCCAGACTAAAAATGCCTCAGGTAAAGTTAAAGACCATTATTCACTCACTGTACTTTTATTAGTGACAGAATTTTTACCAGGCCCTCTTACCTGCATTTTCCACAGAAAACAAGCTGCTGTCTCTGTGGATAATCGACAGTGCAAAGAATCCACACACAGGTAGAACTTCTTCCAGTAATGGTAAGTGGTGGAAACTTAAAAAGTGAATTGTACAGAATGCTTTTGAGAGTGTTATTTTTGGAGCATTGAGCAACTAATTCTTTTGAGACTTAAGATGAGTCACATATTGCCTTTAGCTAAGTAGCTTCCTTGTCATGTTTCTGAGAATTTTGCTTCTCTAGTCACTGTCTAGTTTGGGCTACATGACTATATCTCCCCAACTTCGCAATGTTCTCATGTTAAAACTGAAAACTATGATTAAACTTCAATTTTTTCATTTTCTTTATTGCAGACAGTATCTTCCATTCCCACCAAGATTGACTAACAAGATTTTTATTTTAGTGTACATTCTAAATCTTGTATTTGACACAAGCAATAGTAATGATTAGACGTTTAGAAAGAATATTAAGGTTTCTGTCAGACAATTTCCTGCCTTCAAATTTGCACTTACAACTTTTTAGGAAATAGGGGTTGGGGGTACAAAATCTCAATAACCCTTCCGGGTAGTCTCCTAAATATCTTGTCTGAAAAATAGATTAAATCCTTCTTAACACTTATCCAGGTGTAATATTTAGCAATTGGTAATATTCTGCATAGTAGTGTTTTGTTATTTGTGTTTGTTTTTTGGAGGTATTTGTGGAGTTTTTCATAGTTTTACATTACCTTATAATCATGGAAGTAATAACACATGCTCATTGCCTTCCCCAAATCAGAAAAATATGAAAATATTTTAAATAGAAAATAAGGACCACCCTAATCCACAACCCAGAGTTAATTAGTTTAGTTTGTAGGCTTCTACATTTGGTGTGTTTATATATGAATACACAAAAATTGTCTTTTACAGTCATTCTACGCATGCTGCCTTGTAACTCGCTTTTTTTACCCTTGATAATTCACTGTAAATTCCTCTCCATGCTCATAAATAGAGATCTATCCCTTTATTTTCAGAAACTTTACAGTATTCCATTACACAGACCAGAAATTGGCGAACTACTTGGCAAACTAAGGTCCACAAGCCAAATCCAGCTCACTGTCTGTTTTGAATGGCTCGCAAACTAAAGTGATTTTCACATAATTAAAACTCTACACTTTAAATGATCACATCAGTGCCTGCATAATATCCTCAGTTTAGCCTCTTGACCCTAAACCTTAAACGTTTTGACCTGGCTCTTTACGAAAAATGCTGACCAGTGGTGCAGATCATAATTTACTTAGTTCATCCCAGACTGATGGACACTTTCAGCTTTTCTAACGTTTCTTTCCGATAAACACCACTGCAGTGCACAACCAATATATACCTGTTATTACTGGCCCAGAATTTCCCTGAGGATAAATTCCTGTTACTAGAAATGCTGGAACTAAGCAGACTTTTTGTTAAAGCTTTGGTACTGTCTGACTGTTCTCCAAAAGTTGACCAACTAAGGCTCTAATGGGCCTCCACAGTGTACAGAAGACAGGATGTCCCTTTATCGTAGGCTGCTGGATAGCCACACAACTTTTCAGTCTTTGCCAATGTTGTATATGAAAGAAATGTTTCCACATTTTCTCTTTAATTTTCATTTTTTATTTGTCTTAGTTATTTTCTTCATTGCTGAAACAAAATACCCAACACCTGTAATTTACAGAAGGAAAGATTTATTTCGGCTCACAGCTTCAGAACTTTCAGTCCGTACTTGGCAAGCTTAAAAACAGAAACCCCATGGTGGAAAGGGTGGGGGTAAGGAAAGCTGCTCACATCATGGTGGCCAGGAAGCAGAGTGAGAAGTAAGGAGCCAGAAAAGGAGATAGATATGCCCTTCTGGGTCACACCTCAATGACCTGCCTCTTCTGACAGACCCATCTCTTTGACAGCACGTCAGCTATATGCACCTCATGATTCTGTCACCTTCCAAAAACCTCACTGGTGGGCACATAAGGTCTTTGGGGAACACTCTTGATCTAAAACATACTATTATTGCTCCTGATGCTGACTGTCTAGTAAAAAGGTTAAACATTCATTAGTTCTTTTGAGAAAAATCCAGTTTTTCTTTGCTCGTTTATCTTCTGTGGTGTGTAAGACTCTGCATAGTAGACTTCAGCAGGGCTATTTCCTCTGCTGATCTTTTGAATAATTACAGATCTTTACTCACAAATGCTCTTGTCCAAGATTTTAACTGTGATTCTTCCTTGAGCCCTTGCTGGCTACTCTTTCTCTGTCCAAAGGCTTGTAGACAGAATTTTTGAAAATAATGTCCATCATGTTCATTACTCCCAGTTAAAGATCATCTTTCTTGGGAAGATCATGCTCAGTGCATGGCCAGCACTCTGCTCACTGCCTCAGCTCGGATCTTGCAACCAGAAGCTCAAAACCACACAGGGAGAGCAGGGTGAGGTTATTTCACTGCATTTCCCATCTGCAACCAAGTCCAACACCTTAAACAATCCAGTCCGCCTGCTGTGATGATGAAGTAAGAGTCCCTCACATGTCAGACTAAGGCATTTTGGCCACAAGAACACTCAAGGGATTCCAGTTAGTATCGCTAGTTGTGCCCTTGGGAAGCATTTACTCTTTTTAGCATTTTCTGAAATGTTCAAAACTATAAAGATCTCACTCCCTCTAGATAGTGAAGGATCAGCATGTACTCCAGAGTGCAGAGTTCATTTGAAAGCAAATTCCACATCAAACTACAGCATGGGATTCTCCAGCCCACCTGGGTGACTACAATGCACATCTGATACGAAATCCAGTGTCAACAACGAATCCCAAGACCTACCGGGAACTGTCAGCTACAACCTGCAGGTGCCGTGTATTCTTAGGAATATTTGCACACCGAGTATCCAGTCTTGGCTAGAATAGAAGTCAGAGGAAAAAAAGAAAATTTCTAATTAAACACACAATGCATAAATGTTGAATCCTGAAAAATGACGTATGGCAATTTATGGAAATCAAAAGAAGCATCACCCTTCCCCGTGCTCATTGAGGGTTTCATCTACATAGCTAGAAAACAAAGCCTGAAAAATCAATAGCTGAGGAATTAGTAATCATTCCCTGTCTTCTGTGCTTGAAAGACCAACCAGAATTCAGACAATAAACACTAAGGGATTTCACACACGGGCACTTGATTTTCAAATGAGGTCCCATTGAAGATTGCACTATTTTCAGAGGATTAACAAAGCTGCATCCAGCTATTTGCTTTTGTTTGCTTTGCTGATCAGTTTGTTTTCTTTTTATCTAGTATCTAAGCTGTTCATTCATTAACTCATCCAACAGATAGTTTTTGAGGAACAGGATAATGAAGAAAAGTCTTTGTCTGCCTGATACAAGGTATGATCAAAAACTACAGTGAATGTATACTTTTTAAAAAAAGATTTATTAAAGATACATTGCCATAAATCCCCCTTAAAATGCTCACCTCACTTCAAAAACACTTTTCCCATTGTTCTTACCACTTTCTGGAGCACTTCTGGAAGTTCTCTTTCCTGAGTCTTTTCCTGCATTACACTGTGCTGGTTGTCTCAGTGTGTTAATTTGATTCAAGATGTTTACTTTTCATAGTGATTTTGACTTTGAGGAAGAGCCAGAGATCACTTGGTGCCTGATCCGGTGAATAAGGTGGCGAGAGTCCACCATAATGTTTTTATTTGACATAAATTGCCATAAATGTTTTGAATTGATTCAAGATATCAAGGCAGCCATGACAGAGCAACTAAAACATCATGCAAGAAGTCTTCCAGAACTGCTTCAGAAAGAGGCCAGAATGATGGGATAAATGTATTGAAAGCGAGGGGGAGTATTGCAAGGGAGATTATGGAAATGTGTCTTTTACTGTCATAAAATTTTTAAAAAAAATAAAAAACGTTAAGCATTCATTTTATTTTTGGTCATGCTTATGTAACCCCTGGACCACTTAACTCCTGTAGCTTCACCAACCACCTCTCAACATTTCTCCCTCAAAATTCTGTAGCAGAATTATCATCTATCCAGGAGAGAAAGACCCCTTGCCATCCAGTTGAAAAATACAGAAGGAAGAAATAAATCAGTTTTCCCACTGATATAAAACGAGAATATTGTATCACTTCCTTGATCTCAGATGTGCCATGAGGATAAGATAAATTAGTATATGTGAAACACATAGAACAGTAGCACATAGTATGTTAGCTATTGTCTTTCTTTTTCTTTTTTGGCCAGATTTTGAGGCAGGTACTGTACTTGATACTGGGAAATACAAGGTCCCTGATTCGAGTAAATCACATGTGACAGCTCTGCATGATGAACATGACAGCAGAGGTGAGCACACAGTGACTGTGCAGAAAGGCACCTCCTCCAGACAGGCACAGAAGCAGAGCCCCGGGCCAAGGATCAGCCATAGTCGCCAGGTCCTCAAACACAGACTGCATCCCAGTCCCTGTGCTAAATGCCTTATGTGTGTTGTCTTACTGGATCCTGTTAAATTACATAAGTTCCCCTTTTTACAGAGAATGCTGAGACTTCAAAACGTTACCCAAGTTTAAGGCATGCACAGTATCACATAAGGGACAAAACCTAATCTGAACTCAGGTTTGTCTGGACCTAGCACCCTCCCATGCTGTCCTGCTGCAGCAGGCAGGTGATTCTGGGAGAGCAGGGTCTTTAGGATGTGCAGCAGTGGGTTCAAATAAAGAGGGGAGCCCATGGCAGAGACAGGGCTCTGAGGGTTCAGGAGGCAGAACTGCTGCTGACCCCAAGGAAATTCACGATTACCATTGGAAGATTCAAAAATATTCTTAAGGATTGCTGTCAAGTCTAAATCGAAAATCCCTCAATCTGGAAAAGTTTGATTTTGTGAGCTTTCAGGAAGTACTGACCAAAGGGTCAAGAAAAAAAGAATTTTCATTCTGGTTCATTCCCTAATTCGATCTGGGAGCCTTAGACGTTTTGTCATCTCTCAGGACCTTCAGTGCCTCATCTGAGAAATGAAGGAGCAGACAAGAGGGTGCATAGGATTCCTCCCAGCTCAAGCATTCTCTGGCCTCTACTTGATGGTTCTGTGTGGACAGGATATGTGTGCCATTTCTTACCCCTCTGAGTCCAGACAATTCTCTTAAGTAGGTTTCCTCTGCACACTGCCCGCCCAACTCCAATTACTCATGCAAACATTTGATTGGCCATTTCTTGTTTTTGCACTTGGATCCTTCTAGCCATTTCCTACTGCCATTGTAACAAACCACCACAAATTCTGTTGTTTAGGGGCTTACAGTCCTGGAGGAAGGAAGTTGAAATGCGACTCACAGAGCTAGAGTCAATGTGTTGACAAAGTTGCCTCCTTTTCTGGAAGTTCTAGGGAAGAATCCATTTCCTCACCCTTTCCAGCTTGTAGGAGCTGTTCACGTTCCTTTGTTCCTGGCCCTCTTCCTCCATCTCCAAAGCACTGGCATTTTCCCCCCATTGCCATCTTTCTGGTATTCTTTCAAGGACCCTTGTGATGACCTTGAGCCTGTTTGGATAGTACAAAATAATCACCTTATTTTCAGGTCTGCTGTTAAGCAAATTCAATTCCATCTGCAACTTTAAGTTGTCATGTAAAGTTTTCAGGAGTACGACAAAGGCTGCCTTATTCTGGCTTCCATACCCTCTCCCTCTTACTCTCAGCCAGTAGTTTAGATAACATGATACTAACTGTGGAAATGGCAATGGTTAGTACTTCCCCAGCCCACTCAAACATCACTGTCAGATAAGCAACAAATGTAAGTGTGTCCCTTTCAGTGTATGGGACACACTTATACGAAAGAATTCTTTGTATTTTTCAGTAATCAGTACATCTTGGGTGAGCAGCTGCCCCCCTCATCACCAGTCCCTGAAGCTCTTTTGTTCCTCTTGATGGGACATAGGAAAGGGTCACCATGCTTTGAGAAGAAGAGCAGTATGAAAACCAGAAGTTATCCAGTCCTTATGTCCCTCTTTTCCTATCACATCCCAAACTGCTCCCAGCACTTTGTAAGGCCCTCATTCTCACAATCCATTTCTTTGAACGAAGAATCACCAAAGTCATTATATCTCCCCTGAAAACTAAAGCTTAAACCAGTATGTTAATAATGACACTAAAAATCTTTTTTAAAAGCCCATTTCACCCAGAAATGAACCTAAAACAGATCTTTTAGATAAGGTGCCATATGTATTGTGTTACAAGGTAAAATATAGGAAGCCCAGTTAAATTTGAATCTCAGATATAAGTAGTATATGCCCCTCAACTTTTTTTTTGTTGTTGTTTTATGAGATAGGGTCTTGCTCTGTAATTCAGGCTGGACTTGAACTCACTCTGTAGCTCAGGCCAGACTCAAAATCACAACAATCTTCATGCTTCAGCCTCCTGAGTGCTGGGATTACAGGCGTGGGCCACCACCCTTGGCTGCAAATATTGAATGAGACGTATTTATACCAAAAGTTATCTGTTGCATATCTTAAGCTGATATTTAACTGTGTGTGCTATATTTTTATTAGCTAAACCTGGCAACTCTTATCTGCCTGAACTTTCTCAAATTGTACTATACAAGTGGCTCCATATTCCTCCTTTCCGAAGTCCAGGCATGTCCAAGGTCAGTTGCTTCCTAGTCTAAAAGAGTGCCACATCAGAAACCCGGAAATATTACAGTAATAAGTGTTACCAGTAATCTTACCATTTGCACATTTCCATGCTCTGCACTAGGGCTTTCTCTCTCTGGAAGAAATAAAGCCATCTTTGACTACTGTCAAACTTTAAATAAATGGACATGTGAGGAACAGCATAGCTTATCTATAGGACAGGAATAAATATCTGCTGCTGTCATACGGTACCATTGCTTAGCTATTTCTGTACTCATAGAAATTCCCTAAGTTGTTTTTAAAGTTTGAGGCATATCGTTTACTAGGACACCTTTGACTAAGTTGACAGGATCAACTTTTATTTAATTCTATTTGATAGTGAATCTGCTTTGAGGACGACATTTGATTATCCAGACTAAAGGAGGATATTGCAAAATGCAAGATGAGGCAAAACTAAATTTGCCTTTAAAATATATTTGTGCACTTACATTTTGTCCAGTGCTATGAAGCAGTAAGTCAGAGACTCCCCCACCTGGACTCTATCTAGCTCAGTCCCTTCTTTCTGTTCATAAGTCATGGCCCTCAACTAAGGAAAGCTCACGTGTGCTGTAGTCTTTCCTGATAAGGCAGGAATGAGAACTCATCTGAGGACCATCCTGTTAGGACACAGCTGAGATGACAGCTTCATCTTTAGGACTGCAGATCCAGGCCTACCGTCACATTAAAGTACCTCCATGTGAGGAATGTGCAATAACTCTTTGCCCGTCACTGCATTACCAATCGAGACCATTTGTCCTCTCCTTCAGCTGAACTAGTTGCTGGGAGTACAAAGAAAAACTAGATTACTGCTGTCCACCAGGGACTCATAGCCTGGAAGGGAATCAAAATAAAAATACAATGGGATAAGAATAGATAACTAAAATATGGTGTATACTGACAAAGGAATAGTATTAAGCCATAAAAAGCACCAAAATTATAGAACACTCTGCTACATGGATGAAATTAGAAAACACCATGCTAAGTAAAGTAAACTAAAGATGAAAGAGCAAAATAGCATAAGATCCCACTTATTTGAGTTACTGAGAATAGGCAAATTCATAAAGACAGAAAGTATGATAGATGTCACCAGGGCTGGGGGAAGTGGGTAATGCAGAGTTTAATTAGTTTAATGAGTAGAGAATTTCAATTAGGAAAGTTCTTAAAAGTTCTGGAGAAGGATATTAGTGATGGTTGCACAACGCCGTAAGTATACTTAATGTCACTAAATGGCAAACTTCAGAGTTATTAAAATGTTAAACTTGTGTCATATATATTTTCCCACAATTTAAAAATAAAAACTGTCACTGAACTGAAAATTTACTCTTAAGGAAATCAACAGGCTTACAAGGAAGATTAAAGTCTAAATCATTTCTTCACCAAAAATACTAAGAATAAAATGGAACATAATAAATTATATATGTTTTAGAATTACAAAAACTCCAAAGAAATAAAGTCAAGATGGTTACTTACTTCACTAGGGAGGTTAGTATGAATTCGCATTAAAACATTCAAAGTGTAAGGAAAAGTTTTATTTGGAAAATTAAACAGAATATGACTTGTACAACCTGCTGCATTTGGATGAAAATTCACTCTAGGTTCTTTTCTGAGGGCCTAGTGGGAGGAGATTTCTTAAGAAGTGACAGCGTGTCAGAGAATTATACGTGTCCCCCAAAGAAATCTATGGAGATCATAGCATGGCTGTTTTCCTTACAACATCTAATGCCTTCACACTAACATAGTGACAAGTGCTACCACAGAAAAACTCATAGTCACCAGCAGTCCTCCCAGTCACCCCCTTCAAATGCCATCATGGCCATTGAAATATGTATATGCAAATAACATGTATATTAATAGACATGAAAGTATAGCATTCCTTATGAAAACCAGATATTAATATAAGAAAAGCTACATGTTATTATTTCACTCCAGTTTGAGTTAGATTTTTTTAATGTATGGAATAATAAAGGAATCACCTGTACAAGAATATTCACCTTTCACTGTATACATTTATGCATCATACACAAAATAAGGGTTTATATTACCCATCATCAAAACAGCACCCATCATCAAAACAGTTTTTAATATATGTGAAAAGAAAATTTTCAAATGCTGAGGCAAAAGTATGCTTCACTCCTTTAAAAATTGAGTGTGTTATCAAGAATAAAAAGTATAACTAAAATAATCTTTTATGTACAATATGAATGAATAAAATTCTTCTGAACACTGAATATGTTGCAAAGCAAGGTGAATATCCCTAGAGCACTTTGCATAGACAAG
The DNA here is from genome assembly GCA_004026905.1 of Hystrix cristata. Classification (NCBI taxonomy): domain Eukaryota; kingdom Metazoa; phylum Chordata; class Mammalia; order Rodentia; family Hystricidae; genus Hystrix; species Hystrix cristata. The sequence continues at coordinate 40,467 of PVJO010002182.1, read as the reverse complement.
ACTTCCTTGGTTTCAGCGATTTTAAAAAAGTAGACTACTGAGATAAAAGCAGAGCCTCAGAGACTTATGCCATCTGCCTTTCCAGTAACCCACAATATTGTACATCCTCTCCTTTAGTTTCATTTTTTTTCTATTTGCCTAACATCGTTTTCTCGCTTGCTGTTATAGTTTAGATCTAAATGTCCCCCAAAGTCTCATGTATTCAGAGGTGGGGCGTTTGGAAAGTGATTGGATCATGGAGTCACTACGAGTTTATACCATAGTTCAATGTGCTGTGAAGAGATGGAGCCTAGTCAGAATAGGTAGGTCACTGGGAATATGACCTGAAGGGATGTATTCTGTACCTGGATCCTCCTTCATTCTCACTGTGTTTCCTGGCCACCACTGAATAAGCAGCTTTCCTCCAGCAGGCCTTTCACTCTGCCATTTCTGCCTTAGAGTCTGCTGGCCATGGACTCTACCCACTAAAATTGCGAGCCAAATTAAACTTCTTCTTCTCTAAGTTGTGGGTATTAGATATTGTATCTCAGTGACAGGAAAGCTGAATGACACAGACTTTGATACTAGTTGTGGGGTTGTTGTTGTGACTGTATCTCATCATGTGGTTCAGAAACCTTTGGAACTTGTTTACAATAGCAGTTTGGAAAAGTTTGGAGAAGTAGGCTAGAGAAGCCCTGGAATGGTATAAACAGACCTTGATGGGTGATTCTAATATAAGCTCAGAAGGCCAGAATCTGTTAGGAAGCAGACAGTAAAGGCTCGGTTCACATGGTTTTAGACAGGAACAAGGACTCAATTAGCAGTTGGAATAGAGGCTGTGTGTGTTACATTCACAGAAAATTGTCTTCATTTTGCCCATGTCCTTAGACTATAGGAGACTGAGATTAAGGGTGATGGACTAATTGACCTGGTGGAGGCTATTTCAAAGTAGCCCAACATTCAAGTTGTGGCATGAGCACTGCTAGCTGGTCTTGGCTCATGGCTACAGTAAGAATCAGAAGCAAAGGGTAGAGCCAAAAGGTATAAAATGTTTCCAGTTTTTGCAGAATGGAAGAGCCTGCAAAGTTGAGGCAAAGGTCAACATGATTGCTGAAAATGTCGGCATTAAAAAGAAGCCAAGTATTTTGTATCAGGACAACAGGAAAGATGGTTTGAAGTCATCTCAGGAATTGAACAGATCCCAACCATCACAAATCAAGAAGGGTCCCTAGAGAACTGGTTCCCAGATTGATTTTACCATGCTCAGCCATCCAGACACTCAGAGGCTGCCTCAGCCTGCAAGTCCAAGGGGGCGTGGCTACTGCTCATGCTGCCAGCAGATCTTGCTGGTTCTCAGGTATGCAGAATGCAAGAATTGTGGGATCATAGAAGTTTCCACCCAGATTTCAGAAGGAGGCCTGGGAGGCCAGGTAATGTGCCCCTGAGAAGGCAGTGTGTGAAGCTGTGATAGTGAAGCCTAAAGTGTAGCAGAGAGCCCAGAAAATTGGAGGTTCTGGACTGTAGAATGTGTGCCATGGAAAACTACAGGCAGCAAGCACAGCCATCCCAAGACAGCGGCCTTATGGGTTGCAACAGACAAGGTGATCGGGGCAGAGCTGTACAAACCCTTGTGTACTCATGTCTCACCACAACCTGCCCTGGATGCTGGGCATGGAACTACAGGATTTAATGTCTTCCCTGCTAGGTTTCAGTCTTGCTTTGGTCCAGTTCCTTCAACTTGCACCCCTCCATTTCTCTCTTTTGGAAATGAAAGTCCTTACCCTGTGCAATTGTATGTTGGAATTATTTAACTTTCTTCTTTGATTTTTACAAGAGCTCACAGCTAAGAGTTTGTCTTGATTCTCAAAGAAGACTTTGTAGTTGAACTTTTCGGCAATGCTGGAACTATTAAGACTTTGGCAACTCTTAGAGATGGACTAAATACATTTTCCATAATGAGATGGACATGAATGAGCTTTTTGGGAACCAAGGTCAGAATGTTATGGGTTAGATCTAAAATCTCCCACAAAAGCCTTATGTATTTAGAAATGGGGCTATTGGAAGGTGATTGATTTGTGGGAGCATTAATGAGTCATACCCGAATGTGCTATTAGGAGGTAGGGCTTGTGCAAAAGATGCCAGTCTAGGGACATAACCTGGAAGAGTCTATTCTTATGTCTGGCTCCTCTGTTCATTCTCTCTCTGCTTCCTGTTTCCCATGTGATGAGCAGATTTCCTCTACCAGGCCATTTCATCATGCCATGTTTGCTTTGCAGCAACCAACTATGGACTGAACCCACTGAAACTGTGAACCAAAACAAACTTCTCCTCCTTTAAATTGCAGATATTAGGTGTTATGACTCAGTGATGGAAAACCTGACTAATACACTTGCAATGTGGGACTTTATTAAATACCAGCAAGAAAAATATGAAAGGGGGTTAATAAAAATGATTGTAAAATGCTTTCAGAGTTTTATATATTTTCCAAGTGATTAATTCAAAATATCTTACTGAAATGCTGATCTCCATGAAGAATTAGCACTTGGCTAATCAATGAATAAAGACTTTGAGTTTCACTGAGAGCATTTTGTTTTCCATTTAAGCTATGTATGTTTAGATCCCTGGGGTGACATCCATCTCGAAATGGTTTTCCCATTTCTCAGGAGCGGGAGTTATCTTCTGGCTTCAATTCTGAGAGTGTACTTGCCATATATCCTATAAAGAAAAGTTCTGTCCCTAAGCTGCATACAGGAGTGACACTGTTCACAGTGCCCACATCGTCAGTATGAATCAGAATTGTTTACTGCAGGCAAATATATGTTGCATAAATGATCTTCCTCTGACTTAAGTAAGAACTACTGAGGGAATATTAAGAAACTCCCTAAATTACTAAAGGTGGCAGAACTATTGCCATCCTTTTGTTTATCTAAGATCATGTCATACTCTTCCCCATTGGTAATCTTTTCGCTTACCATGAGCCATGTTCTTCTGAAAGCTAATAAGAATTAACTAATTTAATCCCCACAATGATTGCATGAGATGGTATAGCAAGCTAAATAACGGCCACACAAAACATCTCACTCCAAAATATTAGTTTTGATCTCAGGAACCTGTACATGTTACCTTAAAAGGAAATAGCCTCCTTGCAGATGTGATTAAATTAAGGATCTTGACCAAGATTGTTGTGTATTACCCTAAATGTGATCACAAAGTCTTTATAAGACAGAGTGAAATTTAACACAGAGAGAAGAGAAGGCAGAAATTGAAAATATGGGGACACGAGCCTTGGGATGCTAGCAGCCTCCAGAAACTGGAAGAGGCAAAAGCAAATTCTTTCCTAGACCCTCTGGAGGAGTGTGGCCCTGCCAACACCATGATTTCAGGTTTCAGGTCTCCACAACATGAGAAAATAAATTCCTCAAGAGCTAAGCCACTAAGTTATGATAATTTACTACAGTAGCCTCAGGGAACTAATGCAGCTAGAAACTATTTTTATATTCATTCTGCAATGGAGAAACAAAGGCATAAAAAGATGATGCAACTTACCAAGGTCTATTGATGATGTAACTTAGTTGATAAGTGACACAGCCAGGATTTGAACATAAGAAATTTGGTTGCAGAGCAAATCCAAATCCAAAATAAGAATTGATTCCACTGAAGACCAAGTTGTTGCTCACTCTATGATGGAAGAGGAACAACATAGTAAACAGGCCTAGAGGCACTGACTGGGAGATCACCTACCTCCCAGTCCCAGGACACCTCAAAACTCACGGTAGGTCCTGCTTTAATAAGGTGGACACTTAGCAGTGATGGTACCCAAGTCAGGGCCCATATCTGCCACCAAGGACATTTTATCAGGAGCCTGTAGAGCAGGCACTAGAGCTGCTGGAAAGGAGGTTTTTGCCATCACAATGCAGGTCCTTCACCTGCTCCAATATTGGGCTTCCACTCTGCATTGATTTGCTAGGGTTTCCATACTAAGTACCACAAACTAGGTGATTCAAACAACAGAAATGTATTGTTTCTTGGTTCTGGAGTCTGAAAGTCTGGACTCTTCCACAAACCAGTGCTGCAGTGGAGAGCAAGGACCCAGTTTGAGCGTGCGATGAAGACAGAGACACAGTTCTCTGTGATCCAACACAGGGCTGAAACAAGCTTATTTCTTACAGAGTTGATTTTATAGGGCAGGAGTAGAGTAGGAGTACGTATGCATGGTATATGCTCAAGTAGCTGTCTACATGATTAACATCACTAATTCAGTTTATCTTTAACCTCAGCTTCCTAAGCTATTTCTTTGTTCCTGGACAACTTATTTACACTGGAGGCCTATCGTTCCTGGGTATGTCGACCTCATGGTTAGTGGTTCTTCTGCAACCATTCCTCGGTGAAAGTTCTCCAGGAACAAGTTAATCCTTAGCAAAGGAGCTGTTAATTCTTAGCAAAGGAGCTGCACACCATCCGTACTCCCATAGGAATCAAGTTGCCAGCAGAGTAGGTTCCTTCTAAAGGCTGTGCTGGAGGCTGGGAGAGGATGGAGGAGTCTGCTAGATCAGAGAGGGAAGAATCTAAACTGACCACCTGTGTGCTGGAGGACCAAAGGAACCAGTAGCAGCACCAGTCCAATGTAGAAGGTATAGAAACTCACCGTGAGTCTGCATTCAAAGACTGAAGAAAATGGAGACCAATAACCAAAGGCAATGACAAAGACTAAAGCTCTTCCAAAATGAGGACACTTCCTTTTTCTTTCCCTTTTTATTCCATCCAGACTACAAGTCTATTGGTTGATGTCACCCACATCCAGGGTTTGTCTTCTTCCCTCAGTTTGCTGGCCTATGTGTAAATCATCCACAGACACTCTGAGAACTGTGCTTTACTATCCTCCTAGGTGTTTGTTCCTTAGTGCATTCAAATTAGTATGTCATTATTAACAGTCACACCTGCTGACCTTGAATTCACCTGACCTTGAAGGGCAAATTCAGTAAAAACAGCAACTTCACATGTTTGTACTACATTGCCCAGCATCTAAAACAATAGCTGGCATCTAGTAGGTGCTTGTGACATATTCGTCCTTACATATTTTTTGTTGTCGCTTATTTTGGCAACTTCTCAGAATCAAACTTCCTCTTCTATTTTCAATTCTTTCAACCCTGTGGTTTTAAAAGTGAAGAGCTAGTTTTACCACAACCATTCAAGAAAAAAACATACCCAAATTTCAGACTGCATGATAGGCCAAAATGCTAATAATTTAACTCTTCAACCTCAACTTTAATGATTTGCTCTTAAAAGCAAAACACCTCACATCACAGTCCAGTTTCCTCATTTGCTTCATACTGTATTTTATCTCATACACTACCTCCCTCAATCACAATGCCCCCTAATCTAATGCTCCTTCTGACCCAGAACTCCTCCTACCCCTTTACGTTCTGCAGGATATGTCTGGGGTAGGTGTAGGGGGACTTCCAGGTGAGGACTGAGCGGCCCCAGATGGCAAGTCAAAGAGTACGAGAAGCTGGGAGCCAAGCAGGTGCAGGTGAGCCCCATATTCACAGGTTCTATATTTGAAAATTCATCAGCTCACTAGAGTTTGTAGCCCCCAAATCAATGTGGGCAGCACTCTCCTCTGTCATTTGCAGACACACGCTAAGCAGCGAAAACTTCAGTTGCCTAAGGCACACGTTCCCAGCTGAAGGGGAATGCATTGCTGCTGGCTCCCTGATTCAGTTCTCATCCTGTGGCTGACTTTTTCACAGTTTATTCAATGCTACATCTTCCAATTTTTGTGCTTCTTCTTGGTGATTTAACTATGTAAATGGCCCTCAAACCTAGTGCTGAAGTGCTTTCTTGTGCCCCTAACCACAAGAAGACAGTGATGTGCCTTACAGAGAAAATAAACCTGTTAGGAAAACTTTATTTGGGTTTGAGTTATAGTTCTGAGGCCATGAGTTCAATGTTAATGAATCAAAAGCATCTATTGAATAAAGTGTCTTTAAGCAGAAATAAAGTAAGGTCGTATGTTGATCACCTGGTGAAAACGTTACAGGACCAGAGGCTCACAGGGACCCAACACCGCATAGCTCCTGGGAGGAATGGTACAGTGTTGGTTGATTCAGCATTTGCAGCATTGCACCTACAGAGCGCGACTACCTCAAACAAGAATTGATTGTAAACCAGGCATGGTGGCGCACACTTGTAATCTCAGCACTCTGGGAGGCAGAGGCAGGAGGGTCGCAAGTCTGGGCTCAGTCTGGGCAACCTAGTGACTTAGCCAGACCCTGTCTCAAAATAAAACATAAAAAAAAATGTTAAAACATAAAAGGTCTGGGGAAGGAAATAGGTCAGTGTGAAAGTCCTGGGCTCAATCCTCAATTTTTTACTTTAATGTCCTACTAGGAAACAAATGTCCCATCAGTCATAATCATCATTGCACTATCCTCAGGACCACGCATGCAGCACTACTACACAGTAAGTATTCAGCGGATATTTGTAGAAAAAAGAATGAACAAATGCCCACTAAGGATCGAAGCAACCAGCAGCTTGCTCTTTTCTCTTGAGAATTCTCTTTGCTCTTGAGAATCAGTGGCAACAAGGATCTTTCCGGAAAGCATGAGTGTTGCCTACATCAGGCTGGTACCTCTGGGGCTTTGAATTATGTCCAATCAGTTGCTGCTACTGCTGCAGATTCACCATCTGCAGTTAGTGCTTCCTGCTCCAGGGCCACCATGTCACCCCAGAGCACGGCTTGTTGGCGAGTATCATTACTTCTAGAGGAAGAAACAGACAGGGGACACCTAATTTGCCTGTTTGCCATCAGCAGTAACACCAGATGGATTTGAAGCCCCCGGTGTGTTTGTGTGTGTGTGTGAGATAACCCTTAGCCAGAATTCATTTCCTTAGAGTGAAGTCATTTTCTAAAGAGAATTACTTCGAATTTTAGTAATTGGAGGTGTCACCATAACTAGAATTGCAATTTTAGTGCTTCCGTGTTGGGGCAATTTGGGACTTAAATTTTACTTCATTATGTTTCATTATAAATATTCCCACTGTCAAAACAGAGTTCTGTCTGCAGTCTTTGCCCAGAAGCGCCTCAGGACTCATTTAGCAAGAGGAGCTTAAAGCTGCTTCCTCCAGCCCCACTTTCTCTGTCGCCTGGGAAGCAGTGAGGAGCAGGGGGACAGGGGCGCCGCTGCCGCAGCTCCCAGCACTCTCTTTAATCTTCTCCCCAACACAATTATCTCACTAGGTGTTGAAAAATCTACTACCCCAATTTATGGCAGCTCTAGAATGGCGAGAAAGCACAAATTGTTCCCATTTTGATTGGAAAAGATAAATGGCAGTCACTTCAGAAGGAAGCTCGACATCAAAAGTGCTTGTCACCCAGAGTGCTTTTATTTGGGGAAAAGGGGTGAGTTACAGTGGCCGGCTGAGGAAGGGACAGTCCCCAAGGTGCAGAGGTTCTGAACACGATGAGGCGGGATGTGGCCACAGTTGCAAGCTGTGGAAGCAGCAGCAAATGTAAATTCAGAGATTGGTAAGTGACTCATGCATTAGCCACAAAAAAACAGGTTACCAACACCAAGGAAAGCAATCCGCACAGTCTTTGCCATGCCCAGAGAAGTCAGAAATAACATCGGAAGTCTCTCCTCGATTTTAAACCAAGGTGTAAAGTCAGAGTACATAGTACACACACATGAACCCTTCCAGGGCATACAGCTTGAGGGAAGTATGTAGCAGAACTAGAAGTGTCAAATGCTTCTATCTTACGGGAAGACGAACTGTAGAGGAGCAGTGGAGGCTGAAGAGAACAATAGCAGGAGCATTGAATGAAGAGTGTCAAGACCCGGGCTACAGTAGCTACCTCTTAAATTTTAGATCTAGAATATTCCCCCAAAGCCTCGTGTGTTCAGAAGTGGAACTTGCGGAAGGTGACTGGATAATGGGGCTGCTAAAGTTGTGTGTGCTTTTAGGAGGTGGAGCCTGGTTGAAGACAGGTCCCTGGGGCGTGACCTGAGAGGGTATGTTCTTGTCTCCAGCCCCTCCCTTCTCTCTCTCTCCTTCCTCTCCTCCATTAGGCCCCTCTGCCATGCCATTCTGCCTTGGAGTTGGCCCACTGTGGACTGAACTGTGAGTCAAAATAAAGTCCCCTGCTTTGAATTGTGGGTATCGGGTATTCTGTCCCAAAGACGAGAAAGTAACTGAGACACTATCTGTCTAAAAGAAGTGATTGTGCTGTTTGAGACAAGCCTCTTGGATTTTCTAAGTCTCAATGTTGTCATCAGTGAAATGAGATAATTATAAGGAGTGATCAAAATATACAGGGAATATTTAAATTTTAAAAATGTATTACAGTAAGAGACATATTGCCATAAATCCCCCTCGCTACAGTTCACACACACTTGTCCCATCATCCCTGCCACTTTCCGAAGCAGTTCTGGAAGTCCTCTTTGACGAGTGTCTTTACAACATCTGATCAAATATACAGTGAATGCTACTGCCCAGCACCATCCAGTGGAAGGCAGACTCATAAAAACATTACGATGCCTCCTTATCCCCCTTATCACCAGATCTGGCCTTGTGAATATTCTGACTCTTCATCAAAGTCAAAATGGCGACAAAAGTTAAACATTTTGAACAGATTCAGGACAGCGAGCTAGCTATGACAGTGCAACTAAAGACACTCAAGAAAAACGACCTCCAAGTTGCTTCAGAAAGTGGCAAGAATGAAGGAATAAGTGTATTTGAAGCAAGGGAAAGTATTTTGAGGGGCATTAATGGCAATGAGTCTTACACTGCAATATTTTTTAAGTTAAATATTCACTTTTTTTCATCACACCTCATAAAAACTTCCCTCTATAAAATAGAGTTATTAGATAATGCTATAAAACCACCTAGAAGGTTGTCTGTGCCTTAGCTTCACATGACTTTTAATGAGGAAAGTTATCTAACATAAATGTAAATGTTTGTAAATGTAAATGTTCATAAAGGAATTGTCAACTTGCACACTCACCCTGTCCACAGCCAATGCAAATGTGCAGGTAAAATCCACAATGAACTGAATTAGATTCAGAGTGAGGACACCCGGATTGCTTTCCCAGTTAGGCCACTAACTAGCCATGTTGCAGTCACTTTGGATGTGGACTTACTCATCTGTTAAATGAAAGAACCAGACAAGGTGGCTTTTAAGGCCCTTTCCGGTTCTAATATTTCCTGGGGAGCTTTCTCCATCTGCTGTCCTGAGCCCCAGACACTCGCAGCCTCTTCTGACAGTCTTGGGTCTTCCCCATCCCAACTCCGCTGGCAGTGGCATTGCCGCTAGTAGCTTCAGGGAAGACAGGAGTGCTGAAAGCAAAAGGACAAGTTTCTTTCCCTCATTTCTGAAGGCCCATTATAATTCATAGGAACTGGAATCCGGGGTGATTAAATCGATGATTCCACATTTTTGAATAGGAAGAGAGTAAAGGCTGACTTTGCCAAGTGTCACAAACTCCTGAAAGTGCTCGTATTTAAGCTGAGTACTTGTATGAACCTGCATTCAATAAAAGCACATCAATCGGGCAAAGTAGCCTTCACTGCTGAGCAAAGGAGGAAGCGATCATGAGCCAATGTATGAAAGCTCCACGGACTTCAATAATGTATTGCTAACTGGCATAATCTTCTGAGAAAGTGCAAGACCTCAAATTAACAGCACTGAATTGAGTCTAATAACTATACTGTACAACATCATACCTACTCCTCAATCAATACTTCATTTTCTCATACAGCCCTCAGCCTCCTGCAAGCTTTTATTGTGTTTTGCAGAGAGCAGGACTGACCTAGAAGGACACCAGTCACTTTAAGCCTTAATAACCCCAAATGGCCAAATGTGTCTTGCAGTATTCTCAGGTAATTATAGGTTGGAATTCACACAGAAGGGAAAGAAATCTGCTAGCATACTCACTTCTTACCAGGTTGGGTTTGTCAGTTCATCACTTTGTAGTAAACAAGAGTGACTCAGATTTGGAAATCAACCTGTGTTTTTAGGAGAAGTAACTTTGTTCACCGTCACATAAGTCAAATCAGCAAATTCGTACTGCTTCTGGGTGCCTTCATTTCATGTCACAGTCCTGGAGCTTTGGTCACTAAAGCTTAGTAGGTTTCATGGGAAAGTGACTTTTTTCCATTTCAATTAATAAAAAGTACTCTGCACTGGTGGATTAACTCTGAGTCTTTGGGGACTTGTTTAATTTTTTTTCCAGCATCCTGTTGCTATATATGACATGGTAGAACTATTTTTAAGGTAGGAGGAGATTTGTCAAAGTAAGTAAACTTTCCCCTGTTCACCTGCTTTAATTCATAAATGAAGCACTGAGTTAATATTTCTTCAAAAGGCAAACAACATGAAAGAAACAATGGAAGTCTCATCATACTTTCTCAAATTTTGATTAACTCTATAATAAAATCTTGCCCTTTTTAGGGTCTGGTTAAATACTGCTTCAGCCTTTTTACTTGTGTTAGCCTTCTGTTGTTAACATAACAAATTACCACAAGTATGTCCAGACCCCGCAAGAAAGTAGGTGCATCATTGTCCTATTTCCAGAAAAAATCTTGGGACTCGCTATGATTAGTTTGGCTTGTATAATATGATCTCCCATGAGCCAGTCTCTGAGACCAGGGTAGATGAGGTAAAACCCAGAGCAAAGAGTCCAACCTCAGAACCAGGCAGAAAGCAAAGCACTTTTAACAAATCAAATGTGAGTAGATCTTGGGCCAGAAAACATTATGCAAACTACACTTACATCATTGTATTTTAAACTTTTCATAAGGCTTCGTTATAGACAATTGAGCACATTATTTTCTTAACTACTATTACCTCATGGGTGAGCATTTTAGGTCATTTCCAGTGGCTTATTATTGAACAGTCACTCAAATAATAACATTGCCCTGGAAAATTCATTTTATTTGAGATCATTTCCCTAAATATATTCTCAATAGTACCAGAACTGCTAAGTCAAGTAGAATGAACATTTTTAAGGCTCTTAATACCCACTGCCAAATTTCTTTCCGGCAAGCTTTTATCAATTTATTTTTGCTGATATTTTGTGAGAATTTCCACATCAGTGCACTCTTTCCAATATGAAGCCTATTCATCCTCCTTTATGCTTGCCAATTTGATGAGTTCAAAGAAAACACGGAAGGATTGGATAAAATCAGCAACTCTGATCATCTGTCTTTCTTGTACTAAAGATTTCAGTGACTTTTGATGGCCTTGCATCTGAGCTACCCAGAGTGATACAGGCTTTAAGCATGGCCCATGATGGTCTCTCCACCTCCCTCTTCTGTTGCTTCCCTACCCAGCCCTGGCAAACCGAACCACTTCAAGTTCCTAACTCTTCACCTTGACCCATGTCATAGTGTCTTTGAATATACAGTTCCCTTCCTATTCAAGACTTCTTTTGACCTTGAAGGTACTACCTAATTAGAGTCTCAGTCACACAGTATTGTGTTAACCCTTACATGACCCTTTCCATATAAAGTATCTTTTTTTAGGAGGGGTACAATTAGAATTGTGTCTCATCCATTTTCATATATCTAGACCTTGATACAAAGTCTGGCACCAAAGAGACACAACATATATAATCGCAATAAATGGCAAGTGGTAATAGAAAGAGGATGGATAGTGACAGATGAGAGAGGAAAGAAGCTCGATATTGTAAGGAGAAAACCTGAATTTGACCTCTGTGCTCCTGAAAAGTATATATAACCTCTCTAAGATTCATTTCATGATGTGGCCTAAGTCTAATGTTTACCATCATCTCTTCTGAACAATGCCATTTTAAAGATCATGCTGAGTGTGTCAAAGTGCTAAATGACCCTCAGGTGATATGATAAATAATAAAATTGAAGTATTCTTATGGATTTTCAGAAGCACATCTTCAGTCAAAGCATCTCCCAAAGTTTTATCTCAGAGACCTCGGGTGATCATGCAGGTGAGGAAAAGGTGACAGAGGGGAGAATGAAGAGAACCCTGGAGAAGAGCAACTAACTTTCGGTGAGATTCATGCAAAATCCTCTTGGTGCTATACTTTGTGCAGACAGACAGCATTATGGGACCCACCGTGGCACCGGCACAGAAAGCAAACCCGTGGCTCCCATCAGTGGACGGTGCCACTAAAAGCCATGTGCCCAACCCATTGTCCAGGTTGAAACGGTGGAAGGAAGGCTCCGCAATATCTGGATTGGAAGAGCGAACCCACAATCATGGTAATTCAGCCAGTAGAGAAACGATGCCCACCTCCCAAAAGACAAGAGCAGAAAAGCTGCAGGAACTTTTCTGGGAGTTAACAGAAACAACAACATCAGTGGCTGAAACGAACCCACTTAGGAAGGTGAACTGGCTGGAATATCTAGAACACACCTCTCCCTGTCTCCCAACGGGTCCCCCGCCAGAACTGGGCCACAGAGCACTCTGCAGAAGGAATGGCAGCTTGTGCACAGAGGAGCTGCCTGGCACAGCCCTGGGCAAGGGAGGCTGGGGGTGACAGCCGCCGTCACTTCCCATCAGCCGGCCCTGAAGAGCCACCACCTGTACCAAGCTGGGCTGCCTGATGCTCTTGGGCAAAACAGGCCCTGGAGCCTGAAGACATCAAGGGATGTGAAGGGGATTAATTAGACCAGGTCTCTAAAGTGCTTTGAGCACCTTGGAGAAAGGACTTTTAATTACATTATTGGTCAGGAGTAAATGGGGAAACTGACGTGGAAATAATATCAATTTTGTCAGGGGTACTAAAGCATAGTCACTGTTTTGATTATTTTTTTGCCTTTAGGGATCTATCTGTGTTTCCGTCCTCCTTATTCTAGAACCTAGTTGCTGCTTGAGTAAGACGCAGTAACTTTATGCTTCCCATTGCTCATGGGATGTGCTGCAGTTGTTCTTTGTGTTGACATTGTTCTTTTTTTACTCTTTTGTGTTATTGTTGTTTTACCCAGACTTATTATTCAAATGAATTCATCTTCGAAAATTGCTGCTTAGAAGGACAAAGATGCCTCTTTACTCTGCTTATTGAAACATGAAATGTGTAAGAAGGGCATATTTACCTTGATTTGATTGCAAGGTTTGGTTATAGATATAATTCATTTGCTTGTAAATTTATTCTGAGGAGTAGATATCAGATAGTAAACCCCTGACAAAAGCATACAACACAGTTTAAATGTCTAGCACGTATAGCTGTTCTCCCAAGTTCAGAAAAGAAAGTCAGGCAGGAGCTAGGCATGGTGGTACACACCTGTAATCCCAGGTACTCAGGAGAAACCCAGGTACTCCTTACAGAAGGATCCCAAGTTGGAGTCCAGCCTGTGCAACTTAGTGAGACCCTGTCTCAGGATAATAAAAAGACCGGGGATGTAGTTCAGTGGTAGAGGGCCTTGGTTTGAATACCCTGTACCACAAAGAAGGTGGGGGGGCAGTGAAGGAAGGAGGGATAGAAGGAAGGTAGGAAGAAAGAAAGGGAGGGTGAGCCAGACTGGGCTGTGTCATGTGATACCATTATTAGCAGGTCCAATTCCAGGCATAGGAGTTGATATTGATGCACCATCCACAGCAAGACTGAAATAATCAACATCTCAACTCACACAGCAGTGCACTGAATTTAATCACTTGTGTTTGAGAGGTAGAAGGTTAACTTTATTTCCATTATCATTTCAATCAGTATAATTAATGATATGAAGGAATTACATTCGGTGAAGGGGGACTAGATGCAAGATTCTCTATCATCTACGATTTATGCTCTCATTTATTAAGTTGAAAAGGAATTTAGATTAATGTGTCTAACTCCGGCATTTTGAAGCCTTAGAATGCAGAAAGTATGCTGGAGTGTGTCCAAAGCAATGTACTAAAAAGTTAGGGTACAAACTAACAGGTGCTCACTGGACTTGCAGGCTTGCAATGTGCTTGGCACGGACTTGTCCTATACTCCTCACAGTCTACTGTTAAGCAGGAAAACAAGTGTGGTCTCCTCCTACTCTGCCCCCCTTCCTGGCAGGCAGGAGTTGAAAGTGGAGGAATGAAGAGGGTTTGTAAAGGAGTCAGAGAGGACAGCATGCAGGCCCTTCCTGAGTGCCCCAGTTCTGAGGCACCCCAAGGGCGAGTCTGCACACTTCAGCGTAAGGGAAATTGGTGAATCTGGCTGCCTTCCAATATCACATGTCTTCCCCTGTGGTGCCCAGAGCCCCTGACTACTTGTGTAGTAGGCTCACGATGAACCACAGCACCTTCCTAGGAACTGCATGCCAAGAGACTCTGAAGGCAGGAAGCATCCACTCAACATCTGCAAGCTCTTCTAAGCAGGCTGCTGTCTTTTCGCTACACAACGCAACACAGCATTGCTGTTACCCTTAATTACAGAAGAAGCAACCTAAACAAGAGAATTTAAACCGTTTGACGGATCAGTAAAAAGAAACGAAATCTCCTCAAGTTAGAAATTTGATTGCTTTTGCCTTAATTACTTTGGATTAATCAATCCTCATGTGGCGCTTCGCAGAGCCACCGATGGACCCTCCAGTCACCGCTCCCACTTGGTCCCCTGCCACAAGAGCATACAGCACCCGACTGGATGATTCTCGACTGTGGATCATCTTTTTCATTTGCATTCTGCTTTCACTTCAGCCCATTGGACTACTTAGATGGGTGGTCTAATTTCTAAATTTTTTTCATCTTATTCTTCTTACTGTTGATTTCTAACTTTATTTCCTTGTAAGAGAATGCAGTCCAATTGTTTTATAATTCTTTGAAAGTAGTTGATACTTGGCTATGGCCAATTTTTGTAAATGTCCCATGTATGCTTATAAAGAATGAACATTGAAGCAGAATTTTCTACGTGTTCTATAAATCAAGCATGGAAATTGTATTATGCAAGTTTTCATTACTATTTTTCAGTCTGCTGGATGTATCAATAATTGATGGAGATGTATTAGAATCTCCCATTATGATGGTGAATCGTCTGTTAGCTCCTCATTTTAAACCAACTTTTGCTTTATACATGTTGAGACTATTTTATTGAGTGCGTACACATTTGAAATATTAAATCTTCCTGGTAAATTGTATCTATCATAAAGGAATGACCTCTCGCTCCCTAAGAATGCTTTTTGTCTTAAAGTCTGCTTTCATTTGGTAATAATATGGCTGTTACAACTTTCTTTTTAAATGTACTTGACAGATATATATTCTTCCATCCTCTTTCAACTTTTCTATTCTTATAAGACTATTTCTTAAAAGCATCACAGCATTGGGTCTGTTTGGTTTTTTTCCTCTCAAATCTGTCTTGCTCATGATCTTTTTAAATTGCAAATTCAGTTTATTTATTATTTTGGAGATTAGTACTATATTTGAACTTGCTTCTATCATCTTACCACCTTTTTCTAAAAATAGAGAGGTTAAATTTTCTCTTCTTTTCTGTACCTCTTATTCTCTGGTCTTATTCTGGAATGCCTCTTTCTCTTCTTTTTTGGTCTTGTGAGGTTGACTGAGGATTTTTATTTGTTTCCATACTACCTTCTCCTTTTATTGCCTTTATTGGCTTCAAAACTAAACCTGATCTTTTAGTGCCTTTGAAATTATACTATGCATTTTTGACTAAATACAGTCTAGTAATAGAGTGTCCCTTAACTTCTTTACCAAAAACTAAAGGACTCCAGAAACTCTTTCACATAACAACTATGCTTCCCTTGGTACAGCTGGCTGGCTGACAGTCCACAAGTGCTTCTACTCTGGGTCTTTCTGAAAAGACAAAAATCGATCATTATTCCCTTTCATAGGAACTCTTCATTTAAATTTCTGTATTCACCACTTACCAGCTCACTTTGCCTTTTTACTCCACAGACTGTTCTTCTGCGATCATGCATTTCTTCTTCCTCAAGTACATTCTTCTGAGGGTGACTCGAAGCTGATTTTGTGGTGGTGGATTCTACATGCCTCTTATCTGACAGTATCTTCATTTCTCTCTCACTTTAAAAAAACAATGTCATTAAGTATTGAATTCTAAGATGACATTTCATTTCTCTCGTGAGATACTATTCTACTATCTTCTTTCTTCCATGAAGCCATTAAGAAGTCTGCTGCTCTCTGTCATTCTTGTAGGTGATCTATCTTTTTCTCTGACATCCTTAAATTCTCGTTGAATTTAGTATTGTGAAGTTTCAGTAGACTGTGTCTAAGTATAGGATTGTATATTCATCTCTTTCCATATTCTAGAAAGTTCTCAACTTGTTATCTCTTCAGTTATCTCAACAGTTATCTCAACAGTTATCTCAACAGTTATCTCTTCGAATACTGCCTTGTTTAATTTGCTCTATCCTGTCCTGTAGATGCTTATACTTTTGGTATATTTTCTGTCTCTGTTCCCTATGTGTCTTCTGGGTAATTCCTTCAAATAAGTATTTCGGTAATTTTCTCTTCACATGTGTCTAATTCACTCTTTCTTTGCCACATTGAAGAATTTTTTTTTAATTCCAACATTTAAAGTTCTCATTTTCCATGGTTCTATTTTGTTCTTTTCTGAGTCTTCCTGTTCATTCCTGATGACTCCAATACTTGTTTATCTCTGCGATTCCATCCTGTACAACTAGTAAAAGTTAACTTGTCCCAGACGCACAACCCAAATGTCGGCCTTCTAGAAAAAGACCTGGCTTCCCACAAAGCTCCATGGAAAGAAGCCACAGCCCACAGTGAAGGAAATCAATCCTATTCAACCTCGAAGCTTGACTGCAGCCCTCTTGCCATGCTGGAATGGGCTGCACTTCCTCACCCCCAAACAGGGAGACGGCTGATTTTGTGGCAGTGGATTCCTGTCTCCCCGTGCTGGAGACGACCATATTGCTGTGAGGTATGATCACAGACTGTGGTGAATGTTTAATTTTTTAAATATTGCAGTAAAAGACTCATTGTCATTAACCCTCCTGAAAATCCTCCCCTTCACATCAAACACACTTATCCCATCCTTCTTGCTACTTTCCCAATCAGTTCCACAAGTCGTCTTTTGTGAGTGTCTTTAGTTGCACTGTTATGATTGCCTCAACATCCTGAATTGATTCAGATATTTACCTTAATGGTTATTTTGACTTGGAGAAGAGCCAAAAGAGGCATGGTGCCAGACTCAGTGAAGAAGGTGGATGAAGACGCACCATAATGTTTCTAGAACTGCTTCAGAAAGTAACAAGAATGATGTTACAATTCCCTTCAAAGCGAGGGAAGTATTTTGAGGAGGATTCATGGTAATGTGTTGTCTTCTACTGTGATAAATTATTTTTAATTTAAACATTCACCATATATTTCAATCATACTTCATATTATGGCTCTTCCCAAACTCCCAGCCCAGGGTCAGGGTCCTTGTGTATTCTGATGTCGGCCTCTGTACTATTGTAAATCCGTGTGTTTTACTCAATAAACAGTGCCTTCATGAGTAGAGGCCAAGTCTCCAGGGCAGCTATCCTCTTGCTGCTGGTCCTCAGCTTGATAATGTCTCACAGACAAGACACTAGTCTTGGCATCTGCTCCCAGAAAACCTGTTCTTCCTGCTAGCTTGCTGCCCATGGTCGATTCACAGGTTGCTCCTTTGGGAGCCTTGAGAGCAAAAATTTCTTTCATCCTTCAAATTAAGCAATTCATCAAAAAGTATATTTTATTTTGAAACTACTTGTTTCTCAGTAGGGCAATCTTCCACAATATTTCAGCCCCATACTACAGAATAGAAGTCCAGTCCAAGACTTAAAAATTCATTCTAATTGTGAGGATTAAAGTGCAATGGGGGTCCCAATACGGCAGCCATCTAGTCTTAGGTCTCTACCTGGCATGCCCAACTTCTCCCCAATACTCTGCCTTTTCAGCATGACCAAAGCCAGCTGTTGGTTTAAGCAACCTCCTTCCATCACTGACAATCCATGGGAGAAAATTCCCCCAGAGCTCGGAAGCGTACCAAGAAAACACTAGGCTCTAAAACACTGATCAAAGCAATTGCTCTCAGCTTTGCCTGCAGGTTAGAATCATTTGAGGAGGTTTTTAATACCTTAATGTTCAGTCCCAGATCAATGCCATCAGAGTCCAAGCTGCAGGGATTTGGGTACAAGCATAAATGATTCACAATCTCTGTCCCAGATGGGTTCAGAGACCAAAAGCAGACTGTCTAAATAATGTGACATTACCTATATTAAAGAACTGAGAGGGACCAAAATATGCCTTCCCCCAAAATATGCCACTTCACCATTGGATTATTTCAAGCTGAAAGCAACTGAAAATCATCAGATGCAGAAAGAAGCCTTCTCAGAGAATTCCTTATCTGACTAAAAGAAGAAATTTCCCAGAAACGAAGACTGCCATAAATCCTGTTCTCCACAGGAGTTTTACAGTCATGAAGATAAAAAGCCGGCACCAAGATGAGTCTGCAGAAACAAACCTCACTAAAATAGCCTGTATTTTCCATTACTTTCCCCATATATTTATCTTCCTACAATTTACCACCCCCAGAAGCTTTAACCCCCTTTCCTTTGTCTACTTACTTCTCCACAGTTTATGGCCCTTTGTTAAAATGATATATAAGCTTCCAATCTAACTCCTTCTTTGGGCTCTCACTTCTTTCCCATGAAGCCCCTGTCCACATAAAAATATTAACATCAATAAAGAAACATAGGTCTTTTCTCCCATTAACCTCTCTTTTGCCAACATAATTCACAGTCCCCCGGGATCTGAACTGGTAGAGGAAAAGTATTCTCTTCCCCTACAAAGATATATATCCTAAGATATAGAGAAAGGACTAGACAGATGGGAAGGTTTTTTCCCTTTGAAGAGATGAAGGGAAGAAGGCCAGGAACAGATTCGTAGAGGATGGAGGGGACATTGTACTATACCCTAAGGAATAAATAAGAGTTTGCTGTGCGGAAGAATTCCAGGCAGAGGGACCAGCAGGGGCAAGCCACAGAGGCACAAATGTCAAACATTTCAACATGACTAGAGAATAAATTACATGTTGAAAAGCCTTTTAGAAAGATAGAAAAGTCATTTCTTTCTAGGTGTGGTAGTGAGCACTGTAATTCCAGCACTTGAGAGGCTGAGACAGAAGGAAATCAAGGCCAGTCCGTCTCAAAGAAGGAGGAGGAGGAGGAAGATAGAAGTCTAAACAAGAAGGAAAGGTATTGGTGGAACCTAAATTGACTCGACTGGGTTTAACTTTAGGAAGATGTGAAGAAACAAGACCCCTGCTACTGTCCATGTTGCTCTTGATATGAAGGTGAACTATGTTGGGGGATGTGTGCTGAGACCACAGGTCTGAGCAACATCATTCTAGGCAAAGGATGTGGTTGCCCCTGAAGAGAGTAGAGCTCTAGTAGCAGCCCTCCTGGGAAGACTGAGATTCTAGGATGAGAATTGAGGACTTACAGGTTTGCAATGAGAGCAGAGGGAAAGGCGGTCTCTTGGGATGCATGGAAGAGCTCGCTGCAGGAAGAGGCCAAGTGCCCCTCTGCCGCCATGGTGTGAGCAGGGAGCACCCTTGAACCTGCTGAGTGTCTCTGGGAACTAGTGACATCTTGCATTGTCCTTCCCTGTTTCTCCCATACAGAGCAAAGGGCATTGTAATTGCTTATGTGCCAGTTCTGGTATCAGAAGTGAGAGGGAAAATTAAACAAAAGGTCTATGTCCCAAAGAGACAATGGGGAAGTCGAGCTATAAAAGTCAGCAGAGCTAGCGGCCACAATTGATGGCCTCCCCAAGGAAAGACTAAAACCCAGGGAAAGGAGAGGAGGAATGTGACATCCAGTTGAACCTCGCAGCCCAAAGAGCCCCCTCCACCACCCTTTAGGCAGACTGATGGGATTTTTATTAGGACAGCCCAGGATATAGGCCAAGGACCACAGGGGACAAGACTGGAGGTGTAGAACTCCACTAGGGAGATTTGTGCCCACTTAAGAAATAATGACAATTTAAGACAGTGGGGTGGAAAGGAAGGGAGGAGAGATATTTAGGATGTAGACTCGACAGGATGTAATGAAATGGGCCAGCTGCTTGGAGCAGGGGGAGAGTAATGATCTTGCAAATGAGAATAAAGAAAGCATGCGTGAGAAGCAGCAGGGAAAGTTCCAGAAGTGTGTAACAGAAAAGAATGAAGTTAACTGTGATGCAGCCTTTTCTGGTCACAGTGCTGATCTTAAAAATGTGAGGAGTGCAGCCATGGCGAGCAATACAGGATCCCATTCCCCTGGAAAATGAGGAGAATAGCCAGGCCCCATCTTCATATCTGCCAGTCTCAGCTTGCTGCTGAATGTGTGTTTAATGAATGAACAGAAGAAAAAGGGAACTTGATAAATACAGTTAGCCAAGGAAATGTATCCATCTGGCATGATACAAGTCAGGATTTGAACCCAAATTCACCTTACCCCAAATCCTATGTTCTTTCCAACAGTGAACTAGGGGGGTTGGGAGTGTTTATATTTGATTTTTTTTTTAATTGAGGGTTTGTCTCAACTATGTTGAATCAGCACTGCCCTGTTTATGAGGACCACATACCCCACACTACATGACAGGCATGAAATGCACAAGGAAACAGAGGTGCCAAGTATCACCTGGCTAAGGAGGATGTGAAGATTAATTCATACCATCATCTACCCTGTTTGAAAACCTGTGTTCTCTGCACCATGAAAGGCAGGCTCAAAATTTGCATCGGCTTCTTAGTGGTTATTTTCTCAGCCTCGATTTCCTCACCTGCTAAATAAAGACACTTCAGGGGCCTCCTCACAGGGCTGCCACACAATCTGAGTGAGACAGTGCAGACAAACAGTGTGGTACAGCTTCAGGCACAGAGCACAGGCTCCAGGCTACTGCCAGTTCTCATGGGGAAGGAAGGCAGAAGGACATCAGACATCCCCCAAAGATCTCATGGCCTAATCCCTGGAAGCTCAGTACATACATGTCAGGCTGCATGACAAAAAAGGACTCTGCAGATGTGGTTACTGAAGGAACTTTGTAATGAATCTAGATTATTCTGGATTATCTGGCTGGACCCAGTGTAATATCAGAAGTCCTGAAAAGAAGAAAGGAGAGGAACAAGAGAGTCAGAGAGAAAAGCCTGAAGACAAAAGGAGGACGGGCGACAAGTGCAAAGCTGTTGGCTTTGAACAAGGAGGAAGCACCCTGGGCAGAGGAAAGCAGGCAGCCTCTAGATGCTGGAAAAGGAGAGGAGATGGGTTCTCCCCCAAGAGCCTGCAGGAGGAGCATGGCCCTGCCCTCACTTTGTTTTTAAACCATGTCGGACTTCTAACCCACAAGACTAGAAGATAATACAGAGGAAGGGGCTATAAGGAAATAAAGCAAACCAAGGCTTCAGATTATGGACAAAAGACAATGAAGGACAAGCTATTAAGTGTGCAAGCAAGAAACTGAGGGTCAAGGAGCAAATTGTCATATACAATGGCCAATCACATGAGATATGAAACTCATGGTTGTTGTGGTTTAGACCTAGACTCCCCCCTCTCCGGCGTCTCATGTGTTTGGAAGGGGATTGGATCGTGGGGTGCTACACTCATTAGTGCATTGGTCCACTGATGGGCTCATAATTTAATAATCGGGGCACGGTCAGAGGAGGTGGGGCAGAGTCAGAGGAGGGGCGTCACTGGGACATGACCTGGAAGGGTTTGTCTCCTTCCTCAGCCCCTCCTTTCAATCTCTGCTTCCTGACCACCATGATGTGAGCAGCTTTCCTCCCCAAGACCCTACCACACTGCTTCTGCCTCAGATCCAGCCAACTATGCACAGTAAATGTGAGTCAAAATAAACCTCTCCTCCTTTAAATTGTGGGTTCAAGTATTGTGTCCTAGCAACAGGACAATGACTAAGATGATGGAGGAAATACATGTGGGTGGCTTGAGATATTCTTTCCTTCATCTTCACCCAGTCTGTGTCCTTATCCTCAACAGGTTAGTGGGCAGTGGCCTGAAGAGTTGGTGTCACTGGTTGGTAAAGTAGTGTGACTCTCGGTGCATGTACCCTTGCATATGTGAAGTGTACGTTCCTTTTTATTTTCTTTAAGTGAATTCGGTTGGCTCTGGGCCCTCTTTCTGTTGGGCTGATGGGTGTGATGAGGGCTTCCTCTCTCTCCTGCCCTGAGCCCTGGTGTGCCTGGAGCCCATGATGTGGCCTGGTGCCCTTGCAAGGTTTCCATCTCCCCAGAGACCCCAGGAGATGAGTCTGTCCATACCCCAGCTTTGCAAAGCAGCAATGCAAGCCATGTGAAAGTTCAGCTGCTCCTGGAGAGGCATATCTCAAACTCCACTGCTGGCTTCTGTCCCCCATTCAGCCTCCAGCTTTTCATGTGCTCTACCGCCCTTCCAGGGTTTGGGAGCTAGTCAGCTTCCCAGAGACTGAGGACATATTTCGTTACAGAGATTTTTGTTTTGTTTTGTTTTGTTTTGTTGTAATTCCACAGAGGAGGAGTGTTGCTCTTCATAGTCCTTAGTCCTGCTGTCCAAACATGTCCACTTCCCCATTTGGGGACCTGGAGAGCTGCACTTCCCAGCACTCTCTGAAGTCAAATTTATCCTGTCACTCACTTGGACCAAAGAAAGGTAGGCAGAGATTTCTTGCCTCATTTCTGGGAGGAAGCAATGATATGCACATGTGTCCCCACGTCCCTTTTCCTGCACAGTGTGGATGTACCTAATGCCACTGAACCGCACAGTTAAAAGTGGCTATGATGGTAAATCTTAATGGTATGTGTATTGTACCACAATTTACAAGGAAGGGGGAAGAAAGCATAGGACTGTCCTTAGCCTGTCTCCCTGTGTGACCACAATCACACAATCAGCTAAGCTCCCTGGCAGGCAGCATGAGCTAGAAATAAACTTTCGATGTTAAGCCACTGAGATTTGGGGATTGTTTGCAATCTGTATGCATTTTCATGGAATAAGGGGTAACTCTAGCTTCCATAATGTCCTCTGCAAACTCTACTATTCAACCACAGTTAACGCTCTTACTGTTTAACTCTACTATTTATTAGGATTCTTATGAAAAAAAAAAAATTAAAGAAGGAGTCTAGCTGTTTCAGCTTCCATTTCTGTGAATAGTGTTTTTGTCTGAATTTTGAGTCATTCCAACAATAAAAACCTAAGTAACAAGAATACGTCTAGAACATCAAGTCTTACACTCACATTGGTTCCAGCCCTTGCAGAACTCTATCCCTGTGTGCAATGTGACCCACAAAATAAGCCTACACTAGGAATCATTTGTTGCCATCCTCATGCAAGACCTAAGATCAAGGGGGACATGAGGTGAGAGAACTAAGACTAGAACCCAAATTCAAGGAACTCAGAGCCCCTCCTCTACCTCAGTAATAGTGAACACTGCACGAATTGTGTTTTCATCTCATTTCTAAACAGCAGTGCCCTTCAGTTAAGGTAATATAACCTGTTTAAAGAACTACAAGTACTTTAAACTAAATTACAGCAGTGTATCACAAAGCTTAGCATAACATTACAAATAGCTCATTGAACCAGGGCAATTTGTTTGCAGGGGAAGCAAGCAGATTCTCTGCATAATAGAGCAGTGCAGCTGGTAATAGCAGCCACTGAAATAAAGGATGGGGTTCAAGGGGGTGGGAGCCTCATTTACAGACAAGTAGTAGACCCTAATGACATTGCGTTTTGGCCCTATCATCATTCTCCTGAGAAAATTCCCCACAAGGTTTTCCATTTGAATCCTGGGCGTATTTATAAAGATCAAAGTAATGGCTTTTTTAAATTAATTACATGAATTTGTAGCTCAACAGCATTGAGTGAAAGGCGGGTGTTGTACCCCATGCCTTGTTACAGCTGTACATCACGCACATCAAAAGCCCAGAACGCTGGGGAGAACACGTTCCTGTTGCATCAGCCCCCGAGCAGCCGGGACAGACATGGAAAGAGTACAAAAGATCAGTCCCCAAAGTTGTTGTGACAGCTTAATTGTATTATAGTGTGCAGATAATTCCCATTTATTTGGCTTTTTCCTCAGTCCAAATGCTGGCCCCCCAAGCATAGTTATTACCAGGAGAATTAAGAGCCACAACTTTGATGGGACCCCTCTCTCCCTCTGACGCTGTCCCTGCTCAAAAGTCCTGGTAATTGTTCCACATTGATCAGGACTTCCCTCCAGCCCTCCACATGCTGAGACCCGGCAGCAACTAACTAATTGCAATTAAAATCTGCCACGTGAGTGGAAGAGAATAACATAAATTAATCAGTACATTAGCAGAATTACATTTAAATGTTCAAATGTGCATCCAACATAGTGGGACATTTTAAATTATAAAGCAAAGTACTTCATTATGGATGCTGATATTTTAATGAGGAAATGTGATGTTTGGTTAAATGGGAGTACAATATAGAGACTTCCTTAAAATTAGCATCAATGATGCATTTTAATTCAAAAAACAAATTGTGGCCTGTGTAATTCCTGCATATCAATGTGGAGAAATTGCCTGGGGCTGTGGAAACAGTTGAACATCTCATTCTCTGAAGAATTAATAATTTCAGCTGTACTAACTAGAACTTTATGTAAATTGTCAGATAAATCACAGCAATAAATACAGGTTTTAGAAGAACAGAACAGTATGCTTATCCTTAATTTATTCAGTCATCAATTCATACATACTGAAGCTAAGGGATATGAAAGATTCAACATACCACCCTCCCAAAAAAGAGGAAAAAAGGAGAAAATGTCTTCTATAAAGGTTCCATGTAATTCTACCAAAATCTTACATGTAAAAGTTGCTCTATGATTCATGTACATATAAAAGATGGACTAAAATTTTTATCGCCTTTGTTTTCAAGTGCACACAAAGCTTCCTAGTGACATATAAAGTCCTTCTTACAGTTTCTTATTTGTGTAAGCGTACAGTACGTGCAACACACATACACTTAAAGGACTGTGTCAAGTTACCTTTGTAATTTGTAGGCAAGTTACACTTACTTTAAATTTTTGATCCTGGAGGTACAAAGCCAAAGATACAAATGATAGAAGCAGATTTAAACTTGGCTTTCCATTCCTATCACCGGTTAATGAAAAGGCAAACCCAAAGCAGACAGAAATCCTTCTCTTCTTCTCAGTTGTCTTGTCATGAGTTGCAGGAGAAGTTCTTACTAGTTTTTACGACATTACAAAGCCAAGACATGCTGGGAATAATGCTCCATAACAGAACACTGGCCTCATAGGTGTGAGGCCCTGGGTTCAATCCCCAGCCCCACAAAAATGAAAAAAAAAAAAAAAAAGCCAGGACAGGGCAGGTTTTCAGGTTTATTTTTGTTTTTTTCTTGGTTTTTTTTTTTTTTTTTTTGGTGGTGCTGGGGATCAAACTCAGGCCCTTGTGCTTACAAGGCAAGCACTCTAATCACTGAGCTAAATCCCCAGCCCCGGTTTTCAGGTTTTGACAACTAAGAACACATGTAGAAACATTATCATTATAGTACATATGAAAATGAGTATTTTTTGCAAATACTCAAACAAATGCAGAGTTGAAATGAACAGTATCGATAATACCAAACAGACCAAATTAACATGAAGATAAACCTATCTTCCATGATACCTATTCTTGTTTGGAACCTCACCTAGTACCATCTGGCCCCACTGATAATTCTGTATTAAAAAATGTCTTATTACACATGATTTTGCTGTTATTTAGTGCAGAACAGGTTTTCATCTGCTCCTTCCTTGGGTTTCAGAAGACAGGTTTTTCCCTTTCCAAAGTGGTTTTCCTCCTCAATAAACCCCTTTCCCAAGTGTGACCACTTCCCGTGGTTCTTCCTTTGGAAACAGCCTCTTTCCTCCTGGTGTCTCTGTGACATGGTATCGTCACTCTGCCCCAGATGGCACAATCCCACGTTCTCCAGGTAGCTTAGAGAACATGACATGGCACGATGTGTATAAGAGACATTCCTGTTCTCTTATCTGCACAACCATTGCCAGTGTGGAATTCTACCTGGGCCTGGTGATTCTGCTAAACAGAGATGGCTGAGAACCCAAGCACTCTTCTGTGATCTGGGAAACAGCTGCTGCAAAGAACGCTCCTTCCCCGTGGGACTTAGCTAAGATTCTGGAGTCCTCCCCTTGTCTACTTATGACAAAACTAGAAACAAACCACCAAGTCCCACCTTTTAAATTTCTATATTTTATTAGTGATGTTTGTAGTATATAACAATTACATTCTTTGTGGGGAGTTGGTATGTGTAAATAAAACATCTTAATTCTGTTTTTCTCCCCTTCCTCGACCCCCTTCTCCCTCCTCCATCTCCATCTCTTGGTCCCCTTTCCTTTTGCAAAAGATCTATCTCCATATTTCCTATCATCTATCTTTTATTTTGCTCTTTATTTATATTTTGGGTTTCTCATATAAGAGAAACCATGCAATATTTAAGCTTGTGTTTCTGACTTATTTCACTTAACATACTAGTCTCAAATTGCAGCCATTTTCCTACAAATGATTCAAGTTTAGCCTTCTTTACTGCAAGTTTAGTACTCCACTGTGGTAAAATGCCACATTTTCTTTATCCATTCACCTATCGATGGACATATACGCCACTTCCAAGATTTAGCTATTGTGAGTTTTACTGCTATCAACTTAGGTATGCATGTATCGCTGTAATACATCTTTCGCTCTTTCAGGAAAATACCTAGGAGGGGAATAGCTGGATCAAATAGGATTTCTAGTTGTAGATTTTCGAGGCATCTGTACACTGATTTTCATAGTAGTTATACTAGTTTATATTCCCACCAACAATGTAGAATAGATCCTCTCCCATACCCTCCTCCTCTCATCACCACCCCACTACTATTTGTTGTCTTTTGGTTTCTTGATGATGGCCATTCTATCTGAGTGACATGGAAGGTCAGTGTTCTTTTAATTGCATCTCTCTAGTAGCCAGTGCTATTGAACATTTTTTCATTTATTGATTAGGAATTTGGACTTCTACCAAATCCCATTTTTGACCTCAAAGAAGATTCTCTGGTTCCACAGACTAATCGGAACAAAATGTTTCTTATCCAAACTTTGGTCAAGTTTCTCCCCTTCCCCAGAGCCCTGAATCTGGGTCCCTCAGCCTGAGTAGCACGCAGTCTCCTGAACATAAGCCAGCGTCTAAGTGAAGTATTCTCTGACCCACTGTTGCCACTTCCCATGCTGAGTCTTTCCAGCTTGTTGACTTCTCTCTTCTGCTTAACTCCTGAGCCACCTGCAGGCCCAAAAACCATGTTCCCTATTGCAGGAACCCCTCCCCTTTGCAATGATCCTTTTGAGGATCTCCTTCCTAAGCACAGATTTTTCTTTTCATTTAACACCATCAACAGCCAGGGATATGTAAGTTCTGCGACTCTAAGCAAAACCTATGCAAGAGGTATCTCATTATATCCCAAATGAATTAAGACTACCAAATCCCAGAATGAATTAAGGGCCCTGGAAATCAAGACAGGCAATAACATGATTTTTTAGATACTGTAAGAGTAAAGAGCTTTTCATTTTGTTGGCCTGCAAGTATAACTAAGTTGCACTCATGTCTGCATTCAGAAATATGTTTGTATGTGTAAAGTATATTTATGTTTATTATGGTCTCACACATTGCACAAATACACACAAAAATGTTCTCAAGAAATAAAAGCACTGTAGTAATCACATCCTTTTCTCAGGCTACTAATTAGAATGGAGCTGTTTATCTCCTCCAGAAATAGCAAACAAGATGCCGAAACGGAATGAAAGCCAAAGTGAAGAATGCTTTTCATAGCATAATTTGGAGGTTCATTGTGTCCACTGGTTTGGACTTGATAAAGTTATATCATTTCCCCATGAGACTATATTTATTACAAACTCCATTTTTCACCAAGAGCAAGAAATGATATTGAGCAAAGACAAAATAAGTCACGACAAAATTGAAAGTGGAAAAATCTTGGTGTAGTTTATCTTTTCTCTTCTTTCCAGTGGAAATGTTCTACCACATGCACTGTTTTAATAATCCAAAAGAAAGCCCTGTGTGGGAAAAGAAACAAAAAAACAAAGAGAAATAGACCACTGGATTCCATTTTCAGGGCCCATGAGAATAGCAGAAGACATGACTGAAAGCTTCAGAACGCAATGATAAACTGGCTACTGAAATAGCATATATATCTATATATGTGTGTGTGTGTGTGTGTGTGTGTGTGTGTGTGTGTGTAGAGAGAGAGACAGACAGACAGAGATGGGGGGGAATTTTGGTGTGCACTGCTGAGAAAGTAAAGCTTTGTGAGAGTATTTTAACTCCTTGCTAATAAAGCTGTGCGTGCCATATCTATTTTTGTGAAGAGAGTAATATTCATTTTTCCTTCTTCTTCTCTTCTTAGAGAAATAAGTGGTTAGATGCAGAAAGAAGGATACCAGCTCTTTGACTCAGCCCAAGATAGAGGAAAAAGATTTGGTAAGTACCGTTCCTAATTTAACCCATCCAGGAAACAAAACTTAATAAATAAGATCCCACAGAAATGCAGTTTCCTGGTGACGTTCATGACCCTGATTCTAGTTGGTCTCCTTTCCATATTACAGTCACAGAAACACATGTTATTCTGCCTTTTAACTAAGCTGGTTCTGCTACTTGCACCCAAGTGTCTTAACGCACACTGACCATGTGAGGGTTCCTGTAATAGTTACCATCTACTGATGTGCTTCACACAAGCAACAAAAAGGAGGTCTGATAATTTCCACAACATATCTGGGGCTCGGAGAGGCTAAGTAAGTTCCCCAAAGTCACACAACTGTGAAGGAAATAAGAACACAAACTAGGATCATCCAGATCTTGATCATCTAGTACCAGCTTCCCAGGACCCAGGACATGAGATCTGGGGCCTATACCACATGACCGTGGAAATATCCCTTCACTGACCTCTGTTGTCCCTTGTCTCAACTTCTAGAGCTGACTAATACACACACACACACACACACACACACACACACACACCCCAGTTATACAATATTAATCAGGTTGCAGTTAGATCTTGGATTAGGACCTTCTTGGTCTCTTGGGTTGAC
Organism: Hystrix cristata; assembly: GCA_004026905.1. Classification (NCBI taxonomy): domain Eukaryota; kingdom Metazoa; phylum Chordata; class Mammalia; order Rodentia; family Hystricidae; genus Hystrix; species Hystrix cristata. The sequence goes on along the minus strand of PVJO010002182.1, from coordinate 11,455 downwards.
TTTGCACCTCTCCATACAAAGCCATGATATAGTTTAGCTACCAGAGGACACTTTTCCCTTTCTCTTTTAGCAGATCCTTGGTATGAATCCCTCTTTGTGTCATTTCCTTGTGTTCTATATTACACTGACATAGAGAAAAACAATACTCCAGAAAGATCACCATGGTTACAGCAAGCAGACTACTACAGATTGAATTGCCTCTCCCATAAAAGATACGAAGACCCAACAAACCCCCACTAGCTGTGAATATGATCTTATGTGGAAAAAGGGTCATTGCAGTTATAATTAGTTAAGATCAGATTGTAGTGGAATAAGGTGCATTCTTAATCCAAAATGACTGTGTCTTTTTTTTTTTCCTTGCTGGGGATCAAACCAAGGGCCTTGCACATGCTAGGAAAGTGCTCTACCACTGAGCTCCATCCCAACCCCCTGTCCAAGAAGAAAATGTCATGAGAAGAAAGACAAACTGGAAGAGGATAGTTGTGAGAAGACATAAGTAGAGCCAGAAGCTAAGAAAGGCCTGAAGCCACCAGAGCTGGAAGAGACAAGGAAGGATCCTCCCCTGAGGGTTTCAGAGAGAGCATAGCTTTGCCAAGACTGTGGTTTCACACTTCTAGCATCTACAGCTGTGACAGAATAGGGCTTTTGTTTTAAGCCACCAAGTTTGTGGTACTGTTTCCCTCTGGCAGCTCTAAGAATGCAATACACAGAGTGACCCACAGTGTCTGGAAGCAAATCAATTAGCCCGGATCTTCTGTATTTGTTAGCTGCAGTATGAGACAAGAGTCTCTCAGCTCTGGGCCAGAGAAAATAGATAATGTGTTGATGAATAAGATTTCTTCTCATTAAACCATTAAGGGAAAATCCTGCTTTAATTGGTATTTGGGTAGGAGTTGGCAAGAACAGGCATCCGATTTAAGAATGTTCTAGGAATACAAACTGGAAAGCCACTGCCAATTGCTATCAGACAAGATAAATATTATATTTTTTGTCTCTGTTCCCAACTGAGACATACCAAAGTTCCTCTAACCATGATACAGTGATAAAATTTTAAAGCCTAAACAAATAGAATCAAAGGAATTAGATAATATGATCCAAGATTGTTATATAATAGAAACAGAAACTAACACTTCAAGGATTTGGTGCTCACAAAAGTTCATACAGCCAGGTAGACACCGGCCAGGGTAGTCTCCAACTCCGAGTCAATGCTGTTCTTAACAAACAAGAAGTGAATTTAAAAGTAAAACTGGTATATCACCAAATCTTACCTTGTAGGATGAAACTTGTGGGGTTTCCTTGCTGTAACAGGAAGTCCCTTCTCACCTTGCTCAAATCACTGCATGAGGGTGAAATAACTCAAGAGAAAGGAATGAGAAAAATTTTCTTCCTTGAAAATGGGGGGGGAGGGTGAGTTCTTTGCATCAGGTGCTTCTAATTTTTTTTTCACTGCAAGCCTTAATATTACTCAGATTTGGTGAGTCTAACATATCAAGAGATGATGACCACAGATTGTATGTTAGTCTCACAGACCCCCAAAGAAGGGAGCAAGCCATGTCACATGCAGCCACATGAAAAGACAGCAGTCTTGATCAGGAGGTCACAGGAAGCCTGGAGATATGACTCAGAAGCATACAACTTTGTGACAGCCACCTGCTATTACCCAAGATCCAGCAGAGCAGAAAATACTTAGACTAAGTGGAACTGAAGAAAGTAATTTAAGCATTATTAGTATCATTTTTCTCATAGGAGGCAAACACCTACCTCCTCTTTCTAGGATGTAGCAGGCAAATTTTGTGCAAACTCAAGAAAACACTCATTGAATGGTGTGGTGCTCCAAATCTATTTTCAGAATTCTGTGTTCGTACTCAATGGACTATCTTGATGCAAGTTATAAATTAATGAATTGACAAAGGATCTTAGGAATGATAAGTCTGTAGACAGCACTGTATATTGATTGGCTTTGTCTGTCAAACTTATCTGAACAACAAGAGGGCCTTTACTGACTCCCCTTAATTTCCATGGTGTAGTAGTTACTTTTCTAGGGTCAGTGGTTTGCAAGAGAGCAGATTTAATACAGGACATTTACAAGGTACAACATTCACACACAAGCCAAATGCAGGAAGAGTGCAGAACATCTGTCTATGCACTGGAGACATGAAAGATCCAATCAAGGGCTGGGAGCCCACGGCAGTGTCCCGTGTCCATCTGTGTCTGCACTAAAAGGCTGAAGAAATCTATGCTGCAACCAGGACAGAATGCTTGCAGCAGAGATGACAACCAGAGCTCCCCTGAAGTGAACAGCAGCCATCCCCGCTGACAGCAAGGCCCCAAGCTCCTTCTGCAATGAGAACAGCTAAGCTCCCTTTGGGAGAACCAGCCTCAACAGAGCTTATCCTGGGAAACAGGTGGCTCCTGTCTTCTACTCCACTTCTCCTTTGTGTTGTGTTGGCAATAACCTTCAGGTGGATCTTCTACACCCAGAACCACACCAACTCAGTTCAGCTGGGCGTTCCTGCCCAAGTTGACCACAATAGTAAGTCTACCACACATGGCAATGTAGTTATTTCCATATACTTATAAGAACCCATCTTTGCAGTGATATAATTGGGTAAAACAGACTTACAACCATTTCAGAATTGTCTTTTTTATATCCAGGCTTGTCCAGCCCATTGTTAAGAAAAAATGACTAAATACTTCATGTGTAGAAATGATGCCTAGAAAATCCTCCTGGAAAACTGCTCCAAGGCCTGCACTGTAGCTTACAGAGCCCCAGGCTTACAGGAAGTCAAGTCATGCATTCTTCTCCAGTAGGACAGGCAAACATGAGGAGCAGAAAAAGAAGATAAAGCTTACAGTACTGCAAAGAAAAAAACGGGCAAGTCTTCTTCTTTTCTGGACTAAGAATGCGTGAATAAAAAGCAGGAGAGACTATTCCTGGCATAGTAAGTGATCAAAAGTATCACACCAATGAGGCAAGAGATTAGGGTGTAGCAAATTGGCTGAGCAAATGGGTGTGGCATGGCAGTCGCAGACATGAGGAGAGGAGCAGAAAAACAATTCCTGAAGTCCTGAACCTGGAACCAATCAGAGAATGCTATCTTCAGTTTTCCCACAAGAAATCAGGCAGGTTTTTAACAGGATGGCCTAGACCTGACCTCAGCCAGCAGAGCCGGGGATACAAAAGACATTCACCATTAAGCTCTTGACCACTGTGTTCTCTCTTTCAGTGATCCATTCTTACCCTGTAGAGTGTACTTCTTTTCTTACTTTTAATTGGCCCAGACTCACTCTGCAGAGCATGTTTCTTTCCCTGCCCGTAATAAAAGTAAAACCACGCCACCTTTTGCACTTCTTTTGTCCAATTCTTTGTTCAGGACAAGAGAAACCTAGAAAGAATCTAGAAGGAGTCCCAGCACCCCAGAACCCAGTAACACCAGGACCCTTTTAAGGAGTCCCAGACACAAATTCATGCCTGAACCCCAACATCGCATGAACAAACAAGACAAGGAGGTCTTTGTGTAACCTGCCTCACTTCTTTTGTACCTATGTAAATCAAACCCATCAAATAAAATAGAACATCAAGTTAATTATACTAGATCAGAACACCCCTAAAACACTGGCCAAATTCATGTCTTTCTGGTAGAATTTACTCTAAAATAAAAATGAAAGTTATCAAAACAAAAACTCTGTCAACCCTAACCAAAAAATAAAGTTAAAACCAGTAGATAACAAAGGATTCTTGATAGAAACTATCACAAAAGATTGTGACAAAATTGCAAGCATGTACAGCAGCTACCACAAACTTATACGAAAAGTACTTCTACAGGGACAACCGCAGACTGATGCCACTCTCAGTGGTAATCATCATGCCCAAGGATTACTGTTTCAAAATATCTGGTATAATAATATTCCTCATCTTTACCTTTAAAAACTTGCCCTCGCCTCAGTCTCTGAATATACCCACAGTTTACTAGAGTATGTATATTCCCATTGCAATGCTCTGCTTTGCTCTTCCCAAATAAAGACCAACATTCTTTGGAGAATCTCTGACTGTTTTGCATTTAGGCTGACAGCTCATAAGATGCCCTGAAAAAATAAAACTGACATCCACATCCTTAGCTTAGCACAGTCTGATGTAAGAGGATGGCAGGAAAGATTTACATGTTTAAAAGCCAAGCATTCCCAGAGATAAGCCTTGAATTACCGGCCATTCCAAAGCCTTACAGCCTGAGATAAGCTGTGATCCTCTTTTTCCCATTATGAGAGACAAGACTTTCAATCAAAACAGAACTGTCAACAGCTATGTAATAATATGTAATAATTTAAACTGTAAATACATCCTTCTCTTTATTCTGGGAAGCCAGTTGCTCTGAAATCTTGCTTCAAGCAAGGAAAACTTAGCTAAGTGGTCAAAAATTGAGTGTTTTTATTATTGGAGAGGATGGATTTCTTTTTAAAAGAAAAAAATTTGAACGGGGTAGAATAAATACAATTACAAGAAAGTTAACTACTCGCCCATCATCAACAATACAAAATGGTTTATAAAGCTTTTACTGTAGCATTGAAAAAAACTAGAAGTGGATAGTAGAGTGGTTCAAGTGAATTTTATTCAGGAATCATTGCAGTAAGGGAAAAGAGGCTTCAGCACAGACTGGGCTCTATTCTGAATGCAGTCCAGACAAGCAAAGGCTTATAGCCAGGGAGCAGGGTGGGTCAGTGAATGGAAAATTACTAGGAGGAGCTATCAGTGGAAGGTGAAGGGGTAGATTCTAGTTAGACAAACTTCACACACTTGGCCATTTCTGCTCCCTGGAAACTGAAAGGTTATAAGGAAATCTGCAATGGCCTGCAGTGCAGACATGTAGGCTCAGCCAGGGGCAGTGATATTTTCCAGGAAGGGGGCCAAGAACAAGGGAAAAAGAAAAGGAAATGTGAGAGGGATCAGGGAGGAGATGCTGGAATGCACAATCTGTTGGCTCTGGTAGTGTGCTCATTTTCTCTCTTATTGAAAAGATCCCAGGTGCTATGGTTTGGATAAGTGTCCCCCAAAGGCTCATGTGACTACCAGCCCGAGGTGCTATTGGGATGTAGCAGAAGGTGTAAGAGATTGGGCCAAATGGAAGGAAGTTAGATAACTGGGGTGTGCCCAAGGATATTGAGACTGTAGCCTCCTCTTCTTCTCTTTCTTCTTCATTTCCATGAGGTAAACAGTTTCCTCCATCACATGCTCCTGCCATAACACACTGCCTCACCACAGGCCCAAAGTCAAAGGTCCAACAAACCATGGACCAAAACATCTGAAACCATGAGCCAAAAGAAATCTTTCCTCCTCGTAAGTTGTTTATCTCAGGTGTTTTGTCACAGTGACCAAAAGCTGTCTCACACACCAGAGGACTCCTCACCTTGATAGCACAATTCCCTTCTCCTTTTAACCTGGCAGAAGGATTCAAGGGGAGGAGCACCCCAAGAGGCCCAAAACACAGACTGGCATCTTGCTGTGCCTGTACCACCCAGTTTGGGCCTTGAGAGCACTGGTCAGCACAGAGATGACTCAAGGTGCCTTGACCCTCAAGGTAGACTTGCCATGTGGCTTGTCTCCACCCCTGATCTGCAGCTACTGGTCATCTCTGTCTTGCAGAAAATCCTGTCCACCCAGTTTGGGCAGTAAACTCTAGAGAAGCACATTTCCAGATTAAAAACCAGAACTCGAGAGAAGCATATTTTCTTCCTGAGCCCAGTGGGAGCTGGAAAATAGACTGTCTTTATTTACTGTTTGGAAATCAAAAGCTAGTGACTAAAGGCGTAAGATATTGGAAAGGTACTCAGACCTCAGGCCTTGACCTTCAGCAATTGCAGAGCATAGTAAAGGCCCTCACACAGAAGCCAATCAGCCCCAGAGCGCCCCCACTCCCACCTCCAGATTTCTCTCTTTGAATCTGAATACCAGTTAAAACTGGCAGACCAATCAAAAATGACTATTGGTAGTCACTGTGTAATATTTATTTATTAAGTGTTCCCAAAGAAGAAACAGACTGGGACTTGGTAAGTAGAGACTTTCATTCAGGGTTAGCACAAGGCAGGGAAAGGGAGGATGCTCTGAGCATGAGGGTTGCAGGCAACTCAAAATCAAACAGAAAGGGAGAGACTCTGACAGAGTAGAGGCGAAGGATGAGCAGAGAGAGACAAACAGATGCTTTAGAGAAGAGATGGACACAAGAGGAAATGACCACTGGGTTCTGCGACTTCCCTTCCCAGGAAAGGCTGATAAGGGAACACGGTCCATTCTTTCAGCGTTTGCTCAGGTTTAGGGCTAAGCAGAATCCACAGACACGCAGGGCAAGCAGAGGCCAACTGACATGCAGCCAAGACAAAGCACGGGGTATGAAATGGACCACAGGAGCTCCTGGTGGGGCTTACTAAATGGCAAGCACTCAGCTAAATCTTATGAAAAATGTGCTATTTTCCCCATTTTGCAGAGAGAAAATGAGTTCTGAGCATTCAAGCGATTTTCCCAGAATTCCACAGCTGGTAAAGTCTTGGTAGACTCTTGTTACACAAAAAGGAAATGATCAGAAATTTGGTGTTTCGATTCAGTGTGTGGAAGCTGGATCTTTCCTTTAACTTCACTCTATGTAATCCTCAGCACATGTTTGCGGGGATGAGTATAATGAATATGGGTTGGAAGGATGTAATCTATAAATCTACTTCCCACTCCCACTCAATCCCATCCTGTCCTTCCAACTGGTGTCATATAATTAATACTTTTGCAGTCCTTTTAAATCTTAAAATATATAGACTTCAGCTGAATTTTTTCACCCCGTTGTCCTCTAAGCTGCCCTAGGACAATTGAGAGTTCCACTGGAAGATGGAACCAAAGAAACCGGCCGCGTCTACCTCCTTTCTCATGAGCTTCCCTGGGGATGGGGGAAGGAGTAAGGAACCCTTCCCTGCCAAGTCTACCCATAAGTGATCATGCACACAGCCACTGGACACAGTTCCAAGTCTATCCAGTAAATTATTATGCACTGCAACCACTCTATGGTGTCAGCCACTGTGGCTTCTACACTCATGATGGGCACCTGAAAATTCTGGTGGCCAGCTGCCCATTTCACCAACACCACTGGGAAGTCCCTAGAGGCTGACTCCATCCCAGTGAACTCTGGCAGTGTTGGCTGCCTCAAACTCCCTTGGTTTATGACGTTGGTAGCAGTGTAGAGTTACTCTTCCTCACTGGGGTCTTCTGCAGTCTCTGGGAGAGATGTATGAGTGAGCTCTCAGAGACCCTGGGTGACAGACACAAGTCAACCTGAACTCTGGGTGGACGGGTAATGGCAATATTGTTAACAACTGCTCCTACTCGACTATAAATTCCATGAGGATGGGCCCAGAGCCACCTTGTTCCCCATGGGATCAACAGCACCTCACTGCTAGCAGTTAGGGTGCATTTGCTAAATGACTAAAAGAAGGAGCTAATGCATCCTGTCTTGTTTAGGGTTTGTGGGCTAGAAAGATCAACTGTGCATTATAAACTCCACTTGTCTGCAAGTAATAGTCACAAATAGCTGTTATTGCTACTCCCAGAGCATTGTAGACATGGTTTACTACAAAAATTAAAATGAACTCTATTTATAACAGAAATCATTCTCCAGAAAGAACACATTTTCCTCAAATGATAAAAATGGGAGCAATGCCTTATTTTGAAAGGCCCAATACTTAAATCATTTGCATATGATAATGAATACATTTTATATTAAAAACATAAATACTATGTGCAAAGAATTAACATTGAAATTAAAAGTGTTTTATATCTTTAGAATCAGTATAGAGAAATAAAGATAGCAAATGCCTCATAAATGAGAGCCTAATCTTCTTCCGAAAAAAAACACCTCCCATGTACAAGTCAAAATAACACAGTCTGTAAGTCATTGATAGATGCTGCAAATAGGAACCTAAACTGTTCTTCCAAAATGGAGGAAGAAATTACTAAAAGCAGAAACAATGACTAGAATCAGCCATCTCCCTGAACTTTCCCAGAAATGAGCAACCTACAGTGGGAGAGAGAATTTACTGATGACTTAGAGTGTCCAGAAATAACCATTAAAAATGTAACTGAAGAAAATTAAGCTGTCATCTTAACTATGACACATGGGAAGTGAGAGATGCCAAATCAGGTGATGTCTCTAACTCATGAGAAACGGTATCACAAAAGGGAGTGCTGGGCCTGAGAATCTGTCAGAAGTCATGCTGCACAGTTCCGAGAAGGAGAACATTGTGCTGGTGGTCATTAAGTAGGTGACTCTGTAATAAATTGGAGAAAGATAACCTCAGACAGCCAATAGAATTTTCTATTGCAACACATACCAATTCCACACTCAGCAAGAAACTGTCTTGTAGAAGATTTTCTTCCCCAGATGCCTTGATAGAAGGGGGCATTTTCCAGATTTTTCTTCTTTCATGTTCCCACTGGATTTCTTCTAGTAATGCATGTTCCACGTACAGCAGGTGGCATTACTGTGTTCATGCCCTTCTTCCTGCACAGGCCACGTGGCCATCACCTAGAAACCGAGGAACAGGAGACTGGGTATTGACAGCTAGCCAGAGACCCTCCAGAGCAATTTGTTCCTCTTTTCTCTACCTTCTGGAAGGAGAATGTCACCTCTCCACATTTATCCTACCACAGCTGGTCTTCTGCTAAGATCTGGGATTGTTCCCAGATGAAAGAGGTTGGTTGTTGTGGGCTGGGAGAGGGGGAGCTTGTGTGTGCTTTTTGCCCATTTCTAGCCACTTGCCAGAGCCCTGAAAAATACCCCATTCTGCCTGCCTTCCTTGGAGCCCAGCCCAGCTGGGATCTCAGGCCAAAGACTCTATTCAGAGCAACTGGAGATTCTTCTCTGCCAGACACTTATTTGAGAGGCATTTTTTCTTTCATTATAATAATGCATGATTACTATCATATATTGTATTCTTTAAACCACAGCAGTAGGCATTTTCAAGTTATAGGAATTTCTACACTTAAGTAGTTTGGGTTCTCACACTCTGGAATCCAGTTGTTTGAAATTTCATGTGGCAATTTAATATAGAGTAATAAATGTGGGTATAGGGGGACAGAAGCACTTTTAAACTTCAGAGTCCTGTGGAGAGTGGCCTCTGCCTTAAGAAGCAAGGGGCTTCCCATCCATGCATGGGAAACCACTTGGCAAGTAGGGGTCAATATTTCTTTAGAAAGGCAGTAAAATTAAAAAAAAAAAAGATGAATGAACCTGCTGTAAATAGGGAGAGAGGGAGCAGATGGGAGGGGTGGGGGAGAGGGGGGAGAACCAAGATACATCATGTATAGGTACAGAATAAATGTAATGAATGTGACCATTGTATGTAGAATGTACCAATACATGTTCTTGGTTTAAAATAAAATTTAAAAAAAAAGATTTCTTTAGAAAGGCATTTGATTATTGTGTTTATAAATAGTTTATACATATATTTAGAATTTTAAAAATAAAAATCTCATGTGTCAATTTCAGTCATCAAGCAGATGAACAAATAAAATGAAAAACAAAGCCATTCTTGAATCTCTTTGACTTGGCAGTAAACAAGTTTGGTTCAAGGCAGTTGAGGAAATGGGAAGACACTTGTGGCTCCTCTCATGGGTGTCAGGGAATCATCCTAGGAGTTCAGGGGGCCAAAGCAGGGCTCTCTCCACCATGGTCCACTCTCCATGGTGCAGCTGGCATGCTGTTGTTAGTTTACAGCCACGACTAAGACAAGGAATGAAAGAGGAGGCCACCATAGGATTGGATTCACTAGAAGAGTCTGAGAAAAAGTCAAGAGAGATGCTTGTCAAAATAGGATCTAAAAGGATCCTATAAAAGTGTTTGTCTGCAGTGATGTTAGCAAAAGTTGGAGCAAGTCCAGACAGAAAAGACAGCACTCATAGGTGCACAGAGAGGTTTTAAGTCCTTACAAGGATTCCCAGAGAATCAACCTTTTTACCTCTCCACTCTTTGAAGAAAAGATGCCTTGATAAAACAAAAGCCAAACCTGCAAAGTCAGCACTTACAAAGAAATTATAACTCACCATGGGGATGGTAACTGACCTATGGCTTGACCCTAGTCCCTAAGTCTCCATCCTTTATGGTCTCAGTCACCAGTGGGAGTACTCTGCCCCCACTAAGTGGGCTGCTCCCCCAAATAATAGTACCTTCCTCCAAAATACCCCAAAAGGCCCAGCTGAGCTCTCCTAGCACCCTCCCTCTCCTGTCAGGTGGCTATCAGCCCATGATGCTTCTGTAGGTTAAGTATCCCTTATCCACAATGCTTGGGACCAGAAATGTTTTGAATTTCAGAATTTTTGGATTTTGGAATATTTGCATATATATCAGGAGGTATCCTGGCAATGAGACTCAAGCCTAAACACCAAGTCACTTATGTTTCATATGCACGCTATACAGATAGCCTGATAATAATTTTATACAAAATTTTTAGTGCACCTATGACCTGTGACATGAAGTCAAGTATGCAATTTTCCACTGTGGCATCACCTCAGTGGTCAAAGAGTTTCGGATTTTGGAGCATTATGCATGTCTGATTTTCAGATTAGTGATGTTCAACTTGTACAAGTCTGCTGAAGCTCTCCCACAGACTAGGTGGCTTACACAGACTATACAGATCCTTACACCAAAGACTGAACCGAAAAAAAAAGAAAAAAGAAAGAAAAGAAACAGCCAACAGATTAAAGAGACAACGTACAGAATGGGGAAAAAAAATTTTGCAGCTATTCCTCAAACAGAGGTCTAACATTTAGAATACACAAAAAACTCAAAAAAATTAGACCCCCCTCCAAAAAAGACTCAGTTAAAAATGGCAAGTGAAGTGAGCAGACACCTCTCAAAAGACGTGCAAATGGCCAGCAAATACAGGAAGAAATGTTCGGCATCGCTGGCCACTAGAGAAATGTAAATTAAAACAACTCTGAGATTCTATCTTATTTCAGAAAGAATGGCCACCATCAAGAAATCAAACAATAAAAAATGCGAGTGAGGCTGTAGGGAAAAAAGAATTCTTCTACACTTTTGGTAGAAGTGTAAACTGGTACAACCACTATAGAAATCAGTATGAAGATTCCTCAAAAACTAAAACTAGAAATTCCATTCAGCCTAGCTATCCTCCCTCTCAAAAGAGTTAAAGGCATCATATTACAGTGATGTATGCATAACCATGTTTACAACAGCACAATTCATAATAGCTAAATCTTGGAAGCAGCCTATAGGTCCATCACCAGATGAATGGATTTTAAAAAGTGGTATTTACCCACAGTGGAGTACTACTGTGCCATAAAAAGGCTAAATTTTGAGTCATTTGTAGGAAAATGCCTGCACCTTGAGACCATAATATTAAGTGAAATAAATCAAATACACAAATTTAAATATCAGATGGTTTGTGTTATATGAGAAACCCAAAA